>JAJJMC010019063.1:1824410-2048303 GCA_023531435.1 Papaver californicum
TTAGAAAATTGTATTAGGGTTTTAATTATTTCTGTAATTTTTCTTTTATTTTATTTTTTTTGGACATTTTTGGACATTTTTGGACTTTTTATTATTTTTAAACCCTACGGAAGGGTAATTTTAAATATCAAACTGTGTGCAGGGACGGACGACAATTACGATATTGTCTCGGCCCATCGAGAAAAGAAGAATTATTGATGGGTTATCCCATCGAGGGAATTAAAGTTCTGTGAGTAGTTGGGCTGGGTTTGACGTGAGCCCATTAGCTTCTTAGCTAATTTTACACTGGCTAAGCTTAGTTTTGACCTATTTTTGGCATATTTTGGAAACCTATTTTGACCAGGATTCGAGCACGGGCGCTTCTACAACTTGAGACACCTATTTAAGAGACTCTTCTAATTATTTTTAGATCTATCTATTCTTTTATCAAGCTTTTGGAGAGAAGAACACAAGAAAGGAAAAACTAGGGTTTTGGAGCGTTTTTCATCACCGTAACTATTTCTTTTCTACTTTATCATATGTATATCATGGATTTTACTACATCCATGAGTAGCTAAAAACCTAATTGATTGAGGATGAATTCTAAGTTCTAAACATGATTTGAGTTATTATATGAATTTATTTTGAGTTTTTCACATGATTATCGCGTGTTTATACTATAAAGAATCTTTATGATTGATTGATAGATTGTTTAAGTAGCCAACTGAATTAATTTTTTGATTTAATCTATTGCTAGTATTGAGTTGTGAGATAAGTAATCATCCATTTACTCGTACACAAGTAGAGAACACGAGACCTTGCAGAGGGATTCTATGGAGCAATTGTGTGTATGAACAACACTAGTAAATGGACCTTGATATAAGAGTCTAAGTGCTAGGATTAACCTATAAATTCACAAAATATAAAGCATTCGACCAAATTACACCCTGAGTGATCTACTATTAGGCGGTTAGGATGAATAAAATCTGGTAGGCGAGAACTTTCGTATCCAGTGATATAAGGAATTTTGGGGATAACACTGATCTAGCTGTTATTCTATGGTTGGTGATAATTTGTGATTAACAATGAATAGATGAATATATTAACTTGATGATTGTTTAGTAACGAAAAAGGATTCCTCGATCATATCTCTATCCATTACTTACAACTTTATTTGTATTCGCTTTCTTATTTACTTTGTTCAAAACCAAAAACAAAACCCCTCTTTGTGACACTTTAAACAACTCAAACACCTCGCTCCTTGTGGGAACAAACTTGACTTCCATTATATTATTCTTTAATTGAGTGGAAATAAAATCACTAATTTAATTGCACCCACGACACATCAACGGTGTGTCTCTGTAGTTAAAAATAATTGATTAGAAAACTGTTTATGTGATCATTTGGTAGCGCAGTAAAGAAGAAACAAAAAGTGACGGTCTCTGCGATTGTTTTGGGATGACTTATGTTCTTCTTCTTCCTCATGCAGTAGCAGCGTTTCTCTCTCTGAATTTTTCTCTCGACTCATCCCTTTGTTGGCTCCAAAAACCCCTTTTATACACAACAAAGTCCAAAATCTCGAAAATATCTTCTTCTTTTTTCCTTGCAAGTTACATGAATTTCTCCTTGGTTTATCCTCTACGCGTATTTTTTTTTACCCAAACTCTCTTTAACTGATAAAATCAAATCCTAAAGAGAGTTTATCTTCTCCCAAACTCTCCACGTATTCTCCAGTTGACAAACAAAACCCCGAAAAACTCTCCTCCAAAGTACTTAATATTGTATATCGTCATCGTATCGGCGAGGTGCGATACACATATACAAATGATTATATCGAATTTTACCGGCAATACACAATTAAATTTTTAATTTTATAATTTATAGGTAGATGTGCATTATGGTCTTAATGATAGACATTTATAATGTAAAAACTCAATTAAACCAGTTTTTTTGCTTGCTCTCCTCTATCCTGTTTAAAATAAATATTAGAATATCGATACGGTCGATATTAACTATATTGCTCTCCTCTTATGGTAAAGTTATATCAAATAGACAAATACGCCGATTTTAGGTTAAAAAATTGTAGTACACAAATGAGAAGATCAAAATACTAAAAAATAAAAATAAATAAAAAGTATCTAACCATTTTTTCATCTTGATCCCTCAAAAAGATTAGCATCCTAAATATCAAACTATATCATTTTAATAACGCGAAATAGAAATCCATGTAACAAAAAATTTATCAGCTGGTGGTATTGACCGTGCTAGTCGATCATCTGTAAAACATAATTTGCCGGTGAAGAGCAGACAAAAAAATTAAACTAACTTTCGGTTGATTCACCCTTCATTATAGGGTACATGTCACTGTGGAACACCAAGACTCCATGTGTCCTCATGAGCGTGAATAAAAGAATGAAACAAGAAAAATTTGGCCGGTCAATTTTCACTAGAGACTTAAATGCTTGCTGTCGATGATTAAATAGGACGGTTCCGACGTTACATGACTGCATCGTCACCGCGAGTTCTAATAATTTGTTTACCCTTACACTGCAGTGCAGGTGCAGCCTATGTGGTCAATATCGGTCGTTACGGCCGCGATAACGGTGATATTCAAGGTATCGTTTCAAGAGCGTGACGAATCTTCAAATATCGCTGTGTCGGCCGATACGGTAGAGTCCGATACGGACGAGATTCGCTCGATATTCAGGATATACGCTTGTTGTTTAATCTAGATTTTTTGAACTTTGAACTTAGAATTGTAATATACTAATATGAATTCTTCTTAAAGTATGATTGTTAAGATTCTTGGTAATAAATCAATAAAAATATAGTTAATTCTTGGCATTCACATGTATAAAATTTGGATATAAGATTTGGGACTCCCGATATTTCACCGATAATCTCCCCGAGATATTATTATCAAGGTGTAAAGGTCCCGACCGAGACGAGATCGAGATCCGAGATTAAGTATATTGGGTGCAGCAGTATATGTAGCTAAAAAATAAAATAAAAAAAGATTAAGATTCTGCATACGTGTGATATCCGAGTTGATACGTGCGATAAACTGGTTGCGTCTTGACTGACTCACCACACTATACGTGTGTGTCCCGTTTTCTGTGACTCGCATCCCTCACATACCCTCTATAAAACCTCCATCATTCTCTCCTTAATTTGCTCACACTCTCTTAAACCAAATAAAACCCAAACCATCTCCTCTTCTTTCTCCCTTTCTCTCTCCCCGTGACCTTTCTCTCTGTTTTAGTGAGAAAAAAACAACCACACATGGATCATGTTCGTAAAAAAAACAGCAACAAATCAACAAAACAAATATCCTTTTCGATTGATACCCATGAACTAGATCATAAACATGGGTTTCTTAAGAATACTACTCATCATGATGATGATGTTTGCGATGAATTAGTACCATTACCAGTATACATAGTGAATGGAGTTTTCTTTACACTGTTTTTCTCTGTAGCCTATTTTTTACTTCATAGATGGAGAGAGAAAATCCGTAACTCTACACCACTCCACGTAGTGACTTTCTCAGAAATTGCAGCTATAATTTCTCTCCTTGCTTCTATCATTTATTTACTCGGTTTCTTCGGCATAGATTTCGTTCAATCATTCATAACCCGATCATCAAGTTATGATCTCCTCCTCGAAGAAGAAGAAGAAGAAAATCAGAAAGAATTCGAACATAAAAATCACAAACTTTGTGATAGTACTGTTTCATGCCCACCACAACCTAACAAGATGATCGATTCATCTTCTTCATTGATTACAATTTGTGATGAAAAAGATGAAGAGATTATCAAATCGGTTGTGGATGGTGAAACACCATCGTATTCATTAGAGACAAAACTTGGTGATTGTAAAAGAGCTGCTTCGATTAGACGTGAAGCATTACAAAGAATGACTGGAAGATCTTTAAATGGTTTACCATTAGATGGTTTTGATTATGAGTCTATTTTAGGTCAATGTTGTGAAATGCCTGTTGGTTTTATTCAAATTCCTGTTGGTATTGCTGGTCCATTGTTACTCAATGGTGTTGAATATTCTGTTCCTATGGCTACTACTGAAGGTTGTTTGGTTGCTAGTACTAACAGAGGTTGCAAAGCCATTTTTGCTTCAGGTACAAATATATCCCCATTCTCTCTTTCACTCTCTATAAAAATATGTCTAATTTTTGCAATATTTTAAATTTGTTAGGTGGAGCTACAAGTATTTTGTTGAAAGATGGCATGACTAGAGCTCCTGTTGTGAGATTTGGAACAGCAAAAAGGGCTGCTGAATTGAAATTTTACATGGAAGATCCAGTCAATTTTGATACCTTGGCTTGCATGTTTAATAAGTATATCTTCCAATTTCTATATTTAATGAAATCTGATGGCATGAATTTCTTTTTATTTACAATTTATTTTGGTTGTTAAATAACGAGGAATTAGATCTGCTTTTGGTCATTTAGTATGATTGACATAAATTTTGTTTTGATTAGGAGTGGGGAATCAAAATATTGGTTTTGGATTTTACTTCTTTATATGATCTTAAAGTGTTTGTAAAAATGCTTTATCTTTTCAAACGTCTTTTTTGCTTTTTCTATAAATAATACCGTTTTGCCAAATTCTGTTTTTATCTTTTAAGCATCTAAGACCAATTTTAGTCAAACCTTGTCTGTTGTTTCTAAGCCACCACTAAATTTCTTGTTTTGTTTTCTTTTGCAGATCTAGTAGATTTGGAAAGCTACAAGGTGTTCAGTGTGCAATTGCAGGCAAGAATCTTTACATGAGATTTAGATGCAGTACTGGAGATGCGATGGGTATGAATATGGTGTCAAAAGGTGTACAAAATGTTTTGGATTATCTTCAAAACGATTTTCCGGACATGGATATCATCGGCATCTCTGGTTAGATCCTCAACCCTCCTCTTTGAATTCCTAAGAACTTAACTAAAATATGTCAAAATATACAAAAGAAACAATAAGGAAACGTTCTGGGAAGTTTGGGTTGCTCTTAAAAATCAGATCATCGGCAACAATTCCTTTTTTGTTACTGAGAGTCGTACTACTCTCGTTAAAACTCATATGCTCCCCATGTAGATGTTGGGTTTTTATGAAAGGCGTAATGTAGTTGCATGGGTAAGAATCTTTGCCGAGACTTGGCGTAAGATAATGTCATAGTGATTAACACATGCACGATCCTCCAACGCTAGCCCTGCATGTTTATGCTGTATGAGGCCAATCCTTTTGGGATAGCTGGTCTACAAATTGTTTTGTTATTCTCTAGTTGTTGTGTTTTTTGAACTTTGTTGTTAAATTATTTGTTTGATTATTATTGTGTAGGAAACTTTTGTTCAGACAAGAAACCAGCTGCAGTTAACTGGATTGAAGGGAGAGGAAAATCTGTTGTTTGTGAAGCAATTATCAAGGATGAGGTAGTAAGAAAAGTACTAAAGACAACTGTTGCTTCATTGGTTGAGCTGAACATGCTCAAGAACCTTACCGGATCAGCCATAGCTGGTGCTCTTGGTGGCTTCAATGCACATGCAAGCAATATTGTCTCTGCTGTTTTCCTAGCCACTGGTCAAGATCCAGCACAAAACATTGAGAGTTCTCACTGTATTACTATGATGGAAGCTGTTAATGATGGAAAAGATCTCCACATATCTGTTACTATGCCTTCCATTGAGGTAACTAGACCTTTTGACTTATGAAAATTATAATCTTTTTAAATTGGCTAGTCCATAATGAAAGTTCCGATTGTCTAGAAGTTTAAGTTAGAGAAACCATTAAACAAAAGAATTCGTAATCTGTCACTTTAATCATTATTTTCGAAAATATGGCCCATTCGAGAACATATAATTCTGTGAAAAGAATACAATTGAAACCATGATTGATTGATTATCATTTAAATTTCTTGATATCTACTTGGATAATTGAAAACTAGATTCTCATATTCTTTGTTTGCTGTGTTTTCGGATGACTCAGGTGGGTACAGTTGGTGGTGGAACTCAACTTGCTTCTCAATCAGCTTGTTTAAATCTTCTTGGAGTTAAGGGTGCAAACAAAGAATCACCTGGATCAAATGCAAGACTTTTAGCTAAAATCATAGCTGGTTCAGTACTTGCAGGTGAACTTTCTCTCATGTCAGCCATTTCAGCAGGACAGCTTGTTAAGAGTCATATGAAATACAATAGGTCAAGCAAAGATGTCTCAAGTATTGTTGCTTCTTCCTAAGGAAGGATTGACAATAGACCCCAAGTTGACAAAAACCCTAAAAAAACCAAAAACAATACTCCCAAAGAAGTAGAAAGCTTTTTTATTTTTTTGAAAAGGAAAGAAGGAACTCAATAAAAGTTTGAAGGAGGGTATGATTGATAATGTGAATCAAGGGATTGTGAACAAAACAAAAGCTGGTGATGGAAGAATACCCAAGTGATACTTGTTTCTTAATTTGATGTAAACATGGTTGTTTTTTCTAATTAGTTGCAATCAGAAAATCATTCGAAGGCTAAAGAGAGAGGAAAAGTTTAATTGCTTGGAAGCTTCATCACCGCGGTTTTCTTCTAATGTTTGGGCCCTATTTGTGTACCAAGCCCTAATGGGACTTCATTTTGCTGATCAGTTCTTCCTGTGATTGTCGTTATTTGTTGTTATTAGCTTGTATTTAGAATGTAAAGAAACATGCCGAAATGAGTACAGAAGTTCAAATCTTGTTTTTGTGTTGTCTACTTTTGTTTTCTGCTTTGTATATGAGAAGGTGACAAATCATATGAAGGTATATTTCAGTTTCAAGCTCTCTTGTTTTGTCTATGCCTTTCTCTCCTCCTCTTGCTGTCCTTGAACTGTTGATTATGGTTAGCAAAGTGGTTTTCAATGACTTAAAATGTTGGGGTGTTGGTGAACAGAGCAAATATTGAATGTCAAGTTTAACATAATTTATGGATGCTGCAAAATTGTGAATTTGGTAAAGATAATTTTATAATCTTTTGGCAGATTTGATCTTTTTGCCCTAATAATTTTGCTGGAAAAATTTGGCTGATTCTAAGAATTTGTCAAATGATTCGTAATCCAAAACAATGACCATGTGGCCTATTGGTGCCACCCAGTTTTATATTTTCGATGTGTTTAAATTAATCTTGTTTAGTTGTATTAGCCTAATTTGATTATGTTTTATGATTGCTTTCCTGTTGCTTTAAACCTAAAGGTAGGTTTAATCTTTTCAAACTGACTAAGCGCATTACTGTAGTTGATCTTTTCAAACTGACTAATCTCATCTTCTTTCTTAACGTCTTCTAATACTGTTCATGTTTGGCTCATCTCGCTATATTCCTAAAGTCACTTGCAACAAATGTCTTAGACTCCTAGGTATGATCCTTGCCGCCCTGTTTTTCTTAAAACCAGCTGAGACGCAGTTTTGATTGTGAATAATGGATTGATCCATGTTACAGGGCACGTCTCCAGGGCTTGACCTTTCCTTTCAATTATTTATTTCAAACGGAATTTCCTTATATAATCTATTTATATGTGAAATGTCCTGCCTGCTTGAAAACAAAGTGCTGGCAGAAATCCATGCAGAAATCCACTTATTCTCAAGTCCCAACTGCCACTTTCCCATACAGTAAATAAAGTAAAAGCATTGACTGGTTTTATTGCAACAATAATTTAAGAAAAACCAGAAGCCAACCTCTTTATGTACTTGTGGATTTCTTTTGTTTATCGACTCGTCATCATGGGGGAGCATGCAGGCATTTATTCATCGAACCTACTGTTATTTATCTGTTACTTTGGTACGCATCCATTATTCCAACTTCACTTAAATCAGTCGTATTGTTGACTTTGTTTATTTTTTGCAGTCGCAGGCCATGATCGGCGACTCACAAATTGCAAGTTATGGTACAACTTTATTTTTGGGTAATTACCCCCAGCTATTCTTGTTTGTATTGTGCAGTTGGTACTTGAGCTGGAACATGATTACACCGGAGATTCTTATGCGAATCTTAGATATAGATCTAAGGGCATGTGGCTATGAGAAGAACAACCTATTTGTTTTCTCCTCACTCACCATCTGAATCTGATTCGGTCCCTGATCCTGCCCGAATCAGATATCAGACCATTTAATTTTTTAGTTTTTACCACATCCGACTCATTATTTGACTCGACATCAATCCCCTGGCTCGGACCTTTTGGAGTCAGGTATCAAAATATCCCTAACTCATGGGGCCTAACATCTAAGTCAACTGAAATGTCTCGATGAAGTGAAAGGTTCTCAATGAAGTGAAAGTTAATAAAATGATAAAAGATAACTCAATTTACAGAAGCATATTTTTTGTCTAATTAAAATCAGTCAGTTGAGTAAGATCTAACTCAAAAAACAAACACATATTCTGAGTCAGAACTAGAATAGTCTGAGTCAGACCCAAAAGTAAACATACTATAAGTGCTTTTATGCTCCTAAACGGATGTTTGTTTTTACCTTTTTCCATGTATTATTTTAGTATTTTTAAATTGTTTTGAAAAAAGAAAAAAAAATTGGAGAAAAATATTTATAGTCCAATATTTTTTCTTTATCACAAACCCATAATTAATATACTTAATATGTGAAACTCATAATTAGTTTTAGTTGTATTAGTTTTACTAAGCTAATATTTTATTTTATTTATTATTTTATTTTCGGTATCTAGGATTGACCTAAAAATTTGGTCTTTGGATAAAGGAATAAAAAACCAAGAATATAAAAATATCCCAATAATCAAGCTTACATATTCTAAAATTCCTACTTCCTTTCTTTTTTTTATTTTCTTCAAAATAACCGGTAATAAATTCATAGTAATCCCTAAAAATTCTCACTAAAATACTCCTTATTTCAACCTTATTTTTTATTTAAAAATAAATAAATTGTTTATATACATAATAATACCTAAAAATTCTTTCTATAATATACTCCCTCTGTTTCAGCAAAAGTGTTACTATCACTTTTTTATTTTAGCCTAAAAATAGGCCAAAATGAAAAAGTGATAGTAACACTTTTGCTGAAACGGTGGTAGTATTTTTTTTCTTTTGTTTACCATGCGAATGCAAAATTCTAATATTAATTATTTTATGAAAATCGCAATTATCAATAAAAATTCCAGTTTTCACATTTAGTGAAAATCAAAAAAATCCTTCACAAAGGTAGTCTTAGAAGAAAAATCTTGTGAAAATTAAAATAAGCGAAGCAAATTTTTTTTCTTTGTAAGATTGAGAATTAGATTTTTATGGTGTGAAATTAATTGACCGAAAATATTGGTAAATAATTTTTTTTGATGAAAATATTTCTATCCATAAACAAATTGGATATTTTTTAATAAATTTAGTGGTAATACATAAAGGATAAATGTTAGTTTAATCATGTCAAAAATTTGAAAATATAAAATCAATCAAAAACTTGTTATTTTTAACTAGAAATTTTATGTTATGGGATCGACATATATATCATCTTAGTTATATATGGTTTTATGCAAAAAGGGAATCCATTCTTGGGTTCCTTGGATATTTCCCTTAATAACCAACAATGTCTTATAGGGTTAGACACAACTAAAAAGAAAAGTAAAAAAACTATTCCCTCCGTCCCAAAATATATGTCCGCTTTGACTAAGTCAAAATATTAAGGAGACCGGAGGAATATCCACAATTACCCCTACTAAATGCTTTATTATTACTAAAATTAAAAATATCATTTTATTTTTTTAAAAGGAATGAAATATAAGCAATAAAGATATTAGCACAATCGTTTTCTAATTATACAAATATTATTTAAGATTTTAAATTGGTCTCTTTAAAAATAAGTTTATGAGTATAAAAGATCAAGGGTATATTTGAAAGTTTATCGAGATAATACGACTATAAATAGAAGCTGGACACAATTTTGAAACTGACGAAAATGGAATAGAGGACATATATTTTGAAACAAAGGGAGTACATTGAAAGAGCCGATGTCATTGTATTACAGTGATATAGTCGTTAGCGCAACTCCATTGGGCATAGGAAAATTGGCCAAAACGTTATGCCCGGTGGATAGGAAAACTGGTTTTCAGGCAGTGAAAAATTTGTAAATCGTCTCAGATAGAACCGATCGTACCATATTGGACCAGTCGTTTCAACCTGATACGAAAACGACTACATTATAATTGCACCCAACGACTATATTTTCTTTTACCTATATAACCTCCTTCCATTCACCAATTTTAAACACACTCAACTTCTATCAATTCTTTATTTAAAAAAAAAAAAATCTTCAAATTTCTTCAACATATTAGTTGTTTTCAGTCGTTTCATTCATTATATGGATACCAATTTGGAAAATGAAGAAACACACATGTTAGGGGAAATATGGTTCAAACAAGCTCAAGGGATTATGCAACAATTGGATCAAATGGATAAAGATTCAGACGGTGAGAGAAGGATGGCCAGCACTATGATACAATTAAACATCGGGCAAATACTGCAAGCTCCAGAACCAAGATTTGTATTGAGCAGATAGACATGGAGATATCGAGAGGAGGTACATGAACAAATGATGCGTGATTATTTTATTAATAGAAGTGTGTACTCTGATGAATATTTTTAACGTTGCTTCCGCATGCCATAACAGTTGGTTACGCATGTTATTGGAGATCTTTGTCGGGTAAACCCTAAATTCAACTATCAATTTGATGCACTAAATATATGAGGACATAGTCCTGAACAAAAGGTCACTGCAACCCGAAGGATTCTAGGTTATGGTGTGCCTGCGGACGCCTGTGATGAGTACTGTCGTATGGCAAAAACAACAACGTACAAAAATCTCAAAATATTTTGCAAGACTGTAGTCAACCTTTTTGGTCCACGTTTTTTACGACAACCAACGCAAGATGATGTCGGTCGATTACTAGTTAAAACAACAAGAGAGGTTTTCCCGGAATGCTATGTAGCCTTGATTGCATGCATTGGGTGTGGCATTGATGTCCTTATGCTTGGCAAAGTCATTATAAGGGACACTAAACAAAACCAATTATTGTTATGGAAGCGACGACCTCTTATGATTGTTGTATATGATATGCTTTTTTTGGACTCTCGAGTTCAAATAACGACATCAATATTTTGCATAAATCGCATTTGTTTGAAGAACTGAAGTATGAAAATGCTCCAGCTGCAAATTTCACTTTCAACGACATTCACTATAGCATGGGGTGTTTTCTGGCAGATAAATTTATCCACAATGGTCAACTTTAGTTCAAGCTTACGCTGAGACCCTAATACGAGAACCAGCGTGCAAAACAACATTTTAATGGGAAGCAAATGACGTGTATGAAGGATGTCGAACGAGCATTTGGAATTTTGAATAGGAAGTTCCATATAATTTATGGACCATATCGTTTGCTTAAACCAATAAAAATGAATACGGTTATGTTCATCTGTATCATTTTGCATAATATGTTAATCGAGGAGGTTCGACGGGATCCCAGTTGGACAAGTTATTCACATCAAGATTTGAGGAAAGATGTTCAAATCCTTCACTGTGTGCCCACAAGAGAGTATAGAACGATAGAAGAGATAGTTCAAAACAGAGGATTACATTTAAGACTAAGGGAGGATCTCACTGCACACTTGTGGACTGATTTTGGAAGAAGAAACCCTCACATGATTTAGTTTTTTTTTTTTTTTTAACTTTTCAGTTATTATTTCAATCATTTTATTTCTTTTAATGTAATTTGATTTGTGTAATTTAACTTAAACATACGTTGAAATTGAAATTAAGGATCAAATTGGTAAAAAACCAACACTAAAATTGAAATTGAAACTAAGGATTAAATTGAATTTAAAACAAAAGATTACATCGAAATTAAAATAACTATTACATCCAGAATTTAAAACTAATAACTAAACCAACGTAATAGATTTATTGACATCCTCATAATTTATGTCATCCTCCTCATCATAATCAACATCAACTTGGATTGGGCGTTGTTGTGCCTTCTGTGCTTGAATTTGATCATATTTATCTTGCCAGAGTTGCAGTTGTACCCGATTCATCTCTGCCGTGTCCATTCCTATCATACCTTTCATGTGTGCATTAAAAATATTTTAAACAAGCGCCTTGCGACCTTTATTGGTTTATGTATTCATTTTATGACGCTCTACTATTTTAACAATATAAGACTTTTCTTGTTTTTCAAAAAATTCTTAAAAGTTAATATCTGAAGTTTGTGTATGTTTAGAACCCCCTACCTTTTAGCATTTATTTTCTTAGATTTTTTGTAAATATATTAGGAAGTTTTTGTCAGAAAATGTCGAACTGGTATTATGAGGACCAATACGATGAGTATCCGACTGAATTTCAAAATGGATACTATTAATACAGTGTGGATAGTAGTTGGGACCACCATCAACCTTTTGGAGGTTATTGCTCATACCAGGGTGATCCCAATTACTATTCATATACACCCGTCATATGAACATGCAAATGAGCAAAATTCGAGTTCTTTGTCTTGGAGGGATGCCTTAAAGCATGTGCGATCTAGTACTCATCATGAACCTATTATGCCTCTAGAAGAATCACTCAAGCAGTTAACTGAGAATACAAATAGGTTCGTATTAAGTATGGGGGAAACAATTAGTAGTCCAACTCTTTCTCTAGTAGAATCCCTCAAGAAGTTGACTGAGAATACAAATAGGTTTGTATTAAGTGTGAATGAAAGTCTTGCAAAGAATAATATTGCTCAAAATGATCTTAATTGCCAATATAGGGCTACCCTTGATTATTCACCTATTCAAGAGGATGAGGATAGAATTGGTAACACTACTTATTTAGACGAGGTTCAAACATCCTCATATTATTATTATGATGAGGATAGTATTGATGAAGAACTTGAAATATACAGGCAGGGTGATCAAGAAATTGTCACTCCAATTGTGCTTCATAATGATAGTGTTATTTTTGGTTCAAATACAAATAATTTTAATGATTATTCACCTATTCAAAAGGAAAAAGATTTGACTAGAGATACCACTGTTTTAGACAATGTAATAGTTTCTTGTTTTGAAGCCGATAATGGTGTAGAGGAACGAGTTTGTCCTGACACTAGTGATTTTGAGTCTAACGATTCAAAGACAATAGTCTCTGACGAAGATGATAGACTCATAGATAATTTTAATGTGATAGAGGATGATTTGATTCAGGTTGATAGAATAGTTTCCCCAGTGGATTCTGCTGTCCTAGAGACCCAACCTTTTTAGGTCCCAGAGGGTCAAATACCAGTTATCTTAGGTCGTCCCTTTTTAGCTACATATAATGTCGTCATCAATTATGTAAACGGAATAATTAATTTTTCTTTTGGTAACATGACTATTAAAATGAATCTATTTAGTATGAGTAGACAACATTCTTGTGAGATTTATGATTTAGAAGAAGTGAACATAACTAGTACTCCAGTTCTGAAATCTTTGCCAAACACTTTGTTAGAAGATCCATTAGAGAAATTCCTAGCCCACTTTGGGTTTGATGTTGACGATGATAATGTTATTAATGAGGTGAATACTTTGTTAGATTCTGCACCTTTGATGGACACTAATAATATATGGAAAGCTGAGTGTAGTTCTGACCTTAAGGACCCTAGAATCCATCTAAGAGTTTTTAGTCTATCTGAGAGTAATGTCCATCCTAAGTTTGGGGGTACCGATGATTCTTGTGATTGTCAAGTATTCCTGCTTAAAGTCCCTCACTTAGGGCTTGACATTTGCACCTATACCATTTTTCAAGATCATCTTCAAACTAGATTCTCTGAGCATGTTGATGTCCAGAAAGAAGTTCAATTGTTAGAGATACATCCTTTGGTTGATATCGTCTACCCAGGCGATAATACCAAGATTGACTTTGTTTTCCCACCAAAAAATTTTCTTCCAATTGTTGGAACGTTTGAATTTTAAATGTGTAAGTTATTAAGTTTTGAGACTAAGCCTAATTACTTTAGGAGATTAGAATCGACACATTTGCTTACGAATGACTACTATTTTCATAGTAGTCAACCGTGTTGGTCAAATATGATTGACTTTAAGGATCCACAATTATTCAGGTTATTATTATGTGACTTAAACTTATTATTTGAGTTTTTCTAGACTCTACAACCTGATCCTCCGGATCCTGCCTATGAGGAAATTCATCTTAAAGAGATTTATCTAGACCCTTTTATAGAGCCCGAACCTGAAACTCAACTAGATGTAGTTGTCTTAAACAAGACACTAGATAGGGGATAAGGTTGTACTCTGTTTTTTCACTTTCTGGGTCTGTTGCAGTTTCCTTCTATTTTGGATATCATTATTTTATTTAGATGACCCACAGTTGTTCTGGCTATTGCTATATGATTTTATGAGGTGACTAATTATTTCTTAGTATGGATGAATACTTTAAACTTAGAACTTCTTGGGAGGTAACCCATGCTCATGCGACACGGTAATATCTTTCCTTAACTCCTTTCCTTCGATTGGTAACAGTTTCTCCTTGTTCATGCTTTTAATCGTTCATCTTTAAAACATTGAGGACAACGTTAGATTTAAGTTTTGGGGTAAGGGAGAAACTTTTATTGAAATATCAAACTCCAAAATCTAGAAACTTGTGAATAATTCAGGATGACACTAACCATTCTAGGTAGATGGAAACTTAGCGCTTTTTCTATAGGAATTGGTGTTCCCATCTAAATAGTCTATTCGTAAAAAAATGCCTAGCTCAGGTGTTAGAAATAACATGATAGTTATCACCATATCTCGGAGTCTATCTCGACCATATAACCCTCTGTTTTTATTTTTGCAACTTCTATGTTTCTCTAAGTGATTTGGTGGGGCACCAATTTCGAATTGTTATCACCGCCAGGATGAAGTAAAGTGTTTGAGATCAAGCCCCATTATTGTATTATTTAGACCACTATTTTAAAAAAATATAAAAAAATCGAGTATTGACACTTTGATAGTAATATATGTGTGTTCTCCCTGTCTCATTCTCCTAAGAAAGTGTGGAACGCAGGATCCATGAGAAATATCATGTAAGTTGCTGATAAGGAGCATGATCTTGGATTCAAATTGATCCAATCATGTTGTCAGTACTTTTAATAATATAAAGATAATTATTTTATATTCAATAAATCGACCGCTGGGACCCTTGTATATACCAGCTGAGTCGATATTAGTGTAAGGAATAAGACTAGTGGGAGCGTATTTCAATCCATTAGGATTCATCCTGGCACTGACCTTCAGATAGATATGGGAAACACCGTTCACCTTAGTCAACACGTACAAACTTCATTTTGTCTATATCCATCTTCTAAATTTTTTCATGTGATGGAACTTTGATAGATTTTGAGTATCGTGGTTGAACGACTATCTAAGTAGAGTTTTGAATTCTTGTATGAATTTTAGTACGTTGAGTGAAAACTCGTGTGCAATAATTGGACTCATATAGGGTAATAATTCTCATAGCCAAAGAATTTAGTATGCCAACTAAATAGCTTGTTTAGTGTTTATCCTCAATCATTCACAAGTAGCTAGGGTTTGGAGTAAAGGTTTTGTGGGTATACCTCTTTGTAAACCCTCACGAGACAAAATTCGTCCACTAGGGACACCTAGGGGTTTAAAGGCTTATTGCACACGCGAAGTGCAATCGCGATGCCTGCAAAAGTGAGTTAGGATTTTCATTTTCTAGATTAGATTTGCTCGAGGACTAGCAAATAATAAGTTTGGGGGTATTTGATAAACGCATAATTTGTACATTTTTACCACCTTATTTAGATTTGCTGGGACTTATTTTTGTAATATTGTCATTTTATTGTGTTTGTAGGTATTTTTGGAGGAATAAACAATTGAAGAAAAATCGGCTTAAAAGTGATAAAGGCACCCTTAAAAGTGTTAAAGGAACCCACATGATTTGCTAAAGGCACCCATGCCTTTGTTAAGGGCACTTACTTACTTTAATTTGAATTGAATTTAGAGGGAAAAAACATCCTTCTCGGTTTGTGAAGAATTGTGACGAGTTTTGGAAGAGATTTGTTAGGTTTAAACTCGAATATTCTCTTTCTTTATCAAGAGGGAGTTGTACACATCTTAATCTCTTAAGATTAACGTGAATAATCTCATGAAATATTTGATCACGTAAAACAGGATCGTGTGAGAAATTTTCTCACATTAAACAAATCAGGGAGGAAACAAAATCTCGGGTAATAATACTCCTTCCTAACTCAGCACGATACTCCTTCCATTTTAGTGAGTATTGAGGACAATTAGTGCAATAAAATCACAACAGATCAACGAGATTCTCTTTGAAAGAGAAACAAAATATTATCGAGATTGGATTTAACTGCCGACAGGTCGAGAGAATATTTCTGTGAAATCAAAAATATGTTATGAAGATTTGGGAACTATTGATGCTGCATTATATAAAGGAGAAGATATGGGATCAATCGGGGGGATGGCTCTGCCAGAAACAAAGAAATCAAAATCCAGAAAAGTCATGATCGTGATGAAGAAGATGAAGAAACTGTGAAGAAACCGTTGCTAAAATATTTAAACTAAGCGACGTTTATCTTCATTTTGCAACGTTTATCTTCAGTGAAACACTTTTCCTTCTGTAACAGTGAGTTCGCAACGCCTAATAAACATTGTAATCTTCCTGTTTTTCATTATTTTCACTATTTTTCATCATTTGTAAACACTTTGATCCATGAATCATTATTTTTAACAAGTGATTAATATGAGGAGCTAAATCCCTTTGCTGAGGCGACGGAGGAAGCCATTGTTCCAAGAAAAGTGATATATTTCTATTTTAATTGATTCTTGTAATTTCTTTTATGATTATTTTTCTTTGATTAAAAATTGATTTAAGGATTTTTATTAATCAGTTGTGATTTCTTTTGATAGAGCATGCTTAGCATAGGCTTTTTGATGTTCTATACTTTCGATTTACAATTGTTACTTTGAAAATCTACTTTTGCAACATATTAGAATCACTTTAAACGTAAAGAATTGCATGAATATTGATTAGATTGAATCACTTTAATTGGTTAATGGTGAAATCCATAACCTCGGTATTTGTGAATATTACTTTCATCTTTTGTGTATATTTTCTAGTTTAAAATTAGTTTGTTAAATCTAAAATCAATCTTCACAAGTTCGAGAGTTTGAAACTCATTCTTACCACCATATACAATCCACATCAGCAAGATTCCCAATCTTAAGTAAGATGCCTTCTTATACCTATCAAACACAAAGAGATATCGTCATTGCCTGCATGTCAATACACAACTTTTTGCGCCATAATGCATTGGATGATTGGCTATTTAAGCAATATGAAAACGAGGAATTTGAGATGAATGAGGTACAAGTAGACGAGGAAAAGGAAGTGGAAATTGAAGAAAATGCACCTCATTTGTTTGGACGATAAAAACAAATATATATGAACACTTTACAAGATGAGATTTCTATACTCCTTTAGGTTTTATTGTTTGTTTAGTATTTTATGATGTTAATCTTGAAATCTACTTTAGAATTTATAACTTTGTGATGCCTAGTATGTTTAATTCCATAAAATATAGAGCTGGTTAGAGTGGTATTGAACCATTATATTGAATTGGTAATGGTAAATGTTATAGTCTAAAATGTATATAAGGGCATTTTTGTCCAGTTAAAATCAGTCAGATGAGTCAGATCTGACTTAAACAACAAACATATTTTTTGAGCCAGATCCAGCTGAGTCAGATCTGGGGGAAAAAATATAGTGGAAGTAGAGTTCGATGATGACATTATACGGTAGACTGTGTGTCGTATAGATTTGTACAACAAATTGTGTATCGTATGGAACTTCAGTCGTCTGAAGAAAACACCTCCACCTCAATTTAAGTAGGATTCAAACCCCAGATCTCATGGTACAACTACCAAGTGTCTCACCAATCCAGAGATTTTGTTAGGTTGACACCAGGCAAGGACCCAGTTGGGCTTAAAAACTACATTTGACCTGGGCTAAGGTATTAAAGGAAAAAAAATTCTTTTCGGAGGTAGTGGATTTGAGGGTTTGACCTAGGATTTAGCTCCGATTAACCCTCTCATAGGTCCGTCAGTGGTTGACACTAGACGGATTCAAATTGTTTTTGAGAATCAAATTACTACGGCTATTTAAACTGAAATCACCGTAGGTTGATTTCCACGGTTTATTATGCGTGATACAACATGATGGGCCACTTTCTTCCCAAAGATCAGCATGGGCGTGTGTTTTTTTATAGGACACAACTCATATACGTTGGACTATTATTTTCGTTGTTAATTATATATAAGAAAAATTGGTGATGGTTTTTTTTTATAATCAAAGATTATTGACGATAAAAAAGTTTTTCGTTTAAAAATAAAAGAGGGAAAAAAGATTTTATCCAGTATTCGATTAAATCTGAATGAAATTAAATTATGTTTTGATGACCTAAATTAAATTTTGTTTAGCGACAGTATTAATAAGGTAATTTCCTACATAAATGATAACTTACATGTTGTTTATTTTTTCTTACTCACCTAAATCGTATGAACCTGACTCAAAAATTACTAAACCATAGGGTTTTTGGATTAAAAATATATACCTACGAGTCATATACAATTATAACCAGACTTAAATACCTTTAAGACAAATATATGTTCCGAATCGGATATTAAATATTTTTAAAAACAGATACCTTAACATCTGATTTGGACCGAGTAAGTTAGGAATTCTCCCATCGTAATACCTGGACTACTGAAGTAATTGGGTAGAACAAAGTCCCGGCCTCCAAGAGAAGGACCCTTGAATTCAGGGGAGGCCTTACCCTATGCCCAAGCTTGCTTCCTTGAGTTTGTGATACTGATGGAGATGATTAGAGTTCCAGAGAGAGAAATAGAATAGAAGGAGAGCAGAATTAAAACCTTAGGAAACATTTAAACAGAGTGAAAAAAGAAGAATTCTAGAGATAAGAGTTATGGGTAGTTTTAGAAGAACGATGGGGAATGTGAGGTCATTTATGAGTAATTCAATGGGAGGTTTAAGAGGAGGAAGTAGTCTTGCTTCTTGGGTTGTTGCAGGAACGTTAGCTTATTTTATCTGGGTTAAACCTTCTCAAGATCTTAGAAAGGATCAAGAGGTTTGCATTTCAATCTCTCTGCATTTTAGTTCAATTTCATCTTTCATTTTTTCTCTGATCCTCCTAATTTGCTGTTATTATCATTTGTTTTAATTTTAATTTCAGCTTTATAATTAGGGTTTGTTTATGAATCTTCCTGTTTTTGTTAAATATCCGTTGTTAGGAAAGAGCTGCTCTAGCTGCAGCTTCAGCGTCATCAGATCCTTATCGATATGTCGAGAAAAGAAAACCCATTCCCGATCCACAGGTTAAACAAATTGTCTCATTTTTTATTTTTTATTTCTTCAGTTCCCCATGATTATTTATTAGGCTATATTGGCAAACTATTTGCAGGATAATGGATTAATATATGGAAAGGGAAACAAAACGGAGAAACCAGAGGAGTAATTCAATTTATATTCAAAATAATGAGGTGAATTTTAATTTTATAGCCTACTCTTACCTAGGATACTGCCTGTAGAATTATGGAGTGGAGGTAACACTTCTTGGATATTTCTTATGATGATTCTGATTGTTGATATCGTAACGTGATTGATGTTCCATACTTGCTTTGCACTCTATTGTAGTCCAGTCACAATCTTCATTTAACTAGTCGCTAGATATGTACCTAGCTAGCCACTGCCCACTTTGTCACATTTTCTTTAAGGCAGAGTACCTTTGTGTAAGTGTTAAATTTGTTTTTGTTGCATTTGCCTAATGGGGGTGCGTCCACGCATGTAAAACTTTATCTGGAATCTCCATTAGTAATAGCAGAAGTATCAGTGCTAGTAGTAGAGACTGGTGTTGTTAACCAGGCGTTAGTTATCACTTATCAGTCCTCTGCATCCCAAAGCTACCTGCCTTACTAGGTGCAAAAACTGGGGTAACCACTTACTCGGGGATCTAATTAGTTCCCACTGACCTCTTTGTAGAAGTCTAGAAGAAAACGCTAACTATTTTGATGGCATTGAAACTTCATCAGCTTCACAAGTATACTATGGTTAGTTGGATCAGATCAATACCAAGAAACACCTTCATTTGTGGTTATAAATTCCGCACACTAAGCCTTAGGCCCGTGATATTTTACCACTATTAACCAACCCAGCTTGAATTCAATGATTCTTCTAAAAGAATCATAAAGATATATTCACCTCTTTCTTTTGAAACATTTCAGCAACTAATGCAACCTCAAGCTTAATCAATTCACTAACTTTATCGGAAATCATTTGAAAGCCAGCAGTTGAGACTTGAAACTTGAGATGCTGTCCCTTGTAAAATTGTGATGAAAATAGAGTTTGATGCTACAAGTTCCAAAAATAAATCGAGGAAACCTATTTAAATTTATTTGATCGGTGCTAAAATCATTGCGTCACTGGTACTTAACATAGTCCTGGGTCGAAATTTGCCGCTGCTTAGCTGATGTGTTAGGCAACCTTGCTTCAGTTCTTTTGATTTTTCTTATTATCTATACTTACTATTCCATACAATTCTGCTTTTTCTCCTTACCTAGAGGTGAGAAATTGTTAGAAATTTCCGCTGAATGTTTCCACACCCCTTCCTGTTTTGTACTGTATACGGTTGGTTGTTTAACTATGTTGATTAACATATTCAATTTTGAAGTTATGTTTACCAGCAAATTCTAATATCCTTGCTTGAAAATAATAATTTTTATGTTTCCAATGTGAATTTCCAGAATTTTATCTTCTTACTTGGCTTCTATTTTGTTGATAGGTTGATAGAAGGATTCAGAAATTAATGGTTGGTGTGTTTACTGGTATATGATTCTTATCTCTCTGAATCTTTCATGTTCCCGGCTGTAAATGTTTTTGTTCCTCTTCATTGTATTTACTGGATAATCCATCTTGTACTGGGTTGAACTTATAAGTACTGATATAGGACGCCCTCTCTCACACATGTTGCTCATGTGGTGAGTATAAATTCAATTTAGTTAATGTATAATAAATATGTTACATTTTTTCTAGATTGGCACTCTTCGTGTGCGGAGTATAAATTCAATTTAGTTTGTGCGAAACAATTATGTTTATAATACAATTATATTTTTCAGATTTTTTTTAAACAAGTGTTACTTGACTATTTTGCTAGCAGATGATATGTATGATGTAACATTTTCTGTTAATTGCGTTGAGCATAGTAGAGTTTAGCTTGTAATTTGCATTCCATTATGAATGGTTGTTTAGCCTTGGTTGTTGAAACATGTATATCCGCATCAGTTTCATAACCTACTTTTGGTGATGATGCATTGGAGGAAGGAATTTGCCTCTGTCGTGAATGTGATTGTGCCCTTGTTTTTGTGGATTTGGTGATTGTCATTTGATAACTGCCCCTATACGACTTCGTTTTCCTGTTTTTTTGTGCCTGTTTTGGTTTCTTTGGTGGGTTTCTCTGGCGGTTTGCTGCTTCTTGCTGGCCGAGATATTTCATTTACCTTACCAACACAGAAGTAGGTAAATTTATTTTACTCGGGGACCATACCAGTTTAACATGATAAGAGGAAGTAGGAGTCCGAGTAGCCATAAAAGATGCCATTGAGAATCCATCTAAACTATAAATCTTGTTATTCAGAATCAGATTAAAAAACTTAAGTTAGTGTGACTTTTAATCCCAGTTGTGATTCTTTAGATGTATAATTCTTTGGAAAGATTCGTGACGATTCCAGACCTTGCATCTCTCTCAAGAACCTTACATGGTGTCCCTTTTTAAAGGAAATATGGAAGCAGGATATGTTTCTACCGGCAGGTAATAATTGACTTAAAGCAAACAGTAGTCTACACTCTACAGTCTACACCAAGCAGATTTTATTCGGCAATGGCCTGCTACGGTGCAAAGTGACTTGAACAATGAACTTGCCTCCACCAGGATATTTGACATTCACCACTCACGGGTTATACTCAGGGTCCCTCTTGGTATTTTGTAATTTTGGCACATGAAATTGTATGAATTGAGAAGCTACAAAAACGATCTCACTGTTGTACAAATACTTTTTCTTATTGATGGAAAATTGCGATGTGAAGTATGATGGCATGAAAATCTGCTTGCCCAGAATGCAGCCGGTCCTATTGGGTTGTGACAAATGCTTGTTCAGCCAGGTGGATGGGTACACTCGGCTTTACCACTATGAGAAAATGCATTCAGCGTCACAGCATATATCACGTGACAGAGGTTTGGCCGTGTTAGTAAATTAATGAATCACGACACGTGGAAGAGGATCAAGCAAAGAAGCATCTAGATTAAAAAAGGTGAGAAACACAGGATCACTATCAAAGATATCGAATATCGAAAGACATGAGATGTTTCCTGAGCGAAGAGCTGCATGAGTGACACATAAGATCGAGAAAGCTGAACACCAACGAATAAGACAAACAGTATTGATTGATAGCTGTTCGGGAAAGTAAAAAGTTATTAATACTATATTATTTTATGATCGAGAAAGTAAAAGATAATAATTACTCTATTCTTTTAAAGATCGAGAAAGTAAAAGATAATTATTATTATATTATCTTAATGATCGAGAAAGCAGATTATAATAAATACTCTATGATCGAGGCCACAGAAGTTTTAAGGGATAAAGAAACACGTGTCGGACATATAAAGTATCGAACCAAGAAGCTGTAAAGAACGATCTGTCATCTATACGATCGCACCAAATAAAGATAAAGTACAAGGATGATAAACATATCGAAACAAGATGGATCGACCCAGAGAAGAATTGATCCAGAATCGATGACTAGGCTGAAGAAAACGACACGTGGTATAAAGAGCGATCAGAAAAATAGATCTATAAATAGAGAAGATCAAACAACGAATAGAGGACGGAAAAAATTAGGAAGAGAAAAACCTGAGAGAGGGAGGAGAAGAAATTTTTAGGTACAATCCTAGGAGAAGTAATTGTATAATGTTTGAATTTCTGTATTGAACGAAAAGGTGTAAAGATTATAAACCCAGAAATTACATAACCTAGATGATTTATTGTATTGAGCTTAAACAATTTATGAAAAAGATGATTCTTTATTATTTTAAAAGATATTTCTATGTTATTCGTTTACATTTATTTAACTTGTATCCAAGAGTTTGATTGGTTGTTTAGCAAAAGGAATTTTTGGCCTAAACAGGCCGTCCAACAGAAATAAAGCTGTGCGTGGTCAATGTTGTGTCGCCAATGGCCAAATTGCCAACGATTACATTCTTAACGGCTACTTTCTCCTTTTAATATAAAAATTTCGTATAATTATCTTCTCTTAATCAAACTTTTACTTAATTTTTATACAAATCATTTTTTTTTTTAATTTTTAAAATTTATTTTTTCTACCATGAATCCTGATATCGATTCTTCTGAAGATAAAATGGAAAGGGATATGGATTTATACTCGGGAGAACAAGAGAATTATATGGAGATTCTGAGACAATTGAATGAAAACTCGGCTGATGCTAAAAGGCGTCGAAACACTATGTTGTAATTATATGTAGCAACAATACCAAGGCTTTTAGAGCTTGATGAAGTTTTCACAAGGAGATGGACGTGGTAAGACCGACATTTTTACCACGAAAAGTTGATGCACGATTATTTTTTTCAAGGATGTGTGTATTCTGATGAAGACTTTTAGCATCGATTCTGCATGGGACACAACTTGCTTCAAAGGATTATTGCTAAGAGAATTTAGTCCTGAACAAAAGATCATTGCAACCTTACAAATATTATATTATAGCGTACCACCGGATTTCACTGATGAGTATATTTGTATGAGCAAAAAAACTACATTCAAATATCTCGCTATGTTCGTGATACAGTAGTCAACTATTATGGTCCATATTGGCTGTGAAAACCTACTCAGATTGATGTTGATAGAATTCTTAAGGAACACAAAAAGGGGTTTTCCATGAATGCTATGTAGTTTTGATTACATGCATTGGGTATGGAAGGGATGTCATGTTGAATGGTCGGTCAATATAAAGGTCATTACCCAGAACCAACTATAATTCTGGAAGCTTCAGCTACTTATGATTTTCGGATTGGACATGTTTTTTTTTTTGGACTCCCGGCTTCACAAAATGATATAAATGTTTGCATAAGTCACTATTGTTTGAAGATATGAAGCGTGGACTCGCTTTTAATTGTAATTTCACCATCAACGGTAATAACTACACTCAGTGGTATTATTTGGCTGGCAACATCTATCCACAATGGTAGTTCAAGCATACAGTCAGCAGAGGCGGAGGCATCCCAGGCAAGGGTAGGCAATTGCCTACCCTTGCCTACCTCATTTGTTCACTAGTATATACAATTACAAGCCCAAATCAAATATAAAATGGGTTTTTCCTACCCTTGGAAAAGCCCAATTTATATTTATCATTTCGTATCCCATATACATAAGTAAAAAAAGAAATACTATACAATAAAACTTAAAATAGATTCTCTTCTTTTCTTCTGTTCCAGTCTTTCTCCTTCCCCTCTTTTCTTCTGTCATGAACCTAAACTTGAATTATCACTATAAACTCATAAATTGTGAAGAATTTAAGGAGATTTAGAGCTCGGATAGTATCGAATCTTTGCTACTCCTATCTCGTGTTGATCCTTACTTATTAGGACAATAAAATTTAAGTTATATCAAGAAGTTGTTTCTTTCTCTCAATTTGATTTGAGATTTTTATCTACTTTGAAAATTTTCTAGTTAATAAATTATCGTTAATGAGTTATCGATGTGGGATCTTTAAAACAACCCTGCAATAAGAAAGTCGATATCAAGTTACCTTCAAACGTCATGGGCATTGTTGAATATTGTAAGACTTGGTTTTTCGGTTAAGTGTATACAAGGCATTTTTTTAGGAAGAATACTGCATATAAGGTTGTTTTTGGGGCTTTTTGTGGATATTGAAACATTTCTACATGATGCATAATTGCATGAAATTATAAAAAAATACACAATCAACAAATTAACTAGCTAACACGTCTCATGTTGTATATTTTGTTTCCATCAAACATTGTTAGATCATGTGATACAATTTTTCATGTGCAGTGATTTTTTTATAAGTTTTTTTATTTTGTGGCGTGTCTTTTTGTTTGCCTATCCTCTCTTAAAATCCTGGCTCTGTGATGTAGTTTTTAGTAGTGGTAAAATAGGTTCGATTCTCGGACTTGTGAAGATTTAATTTCTAGACCTAATTTTTAATAACAGAAAATAAAGAAAATTAAAACAATTTGATTTTAAAATGGATGAAGAAAAACTAGGGCTTAAGCTTCCACCATTAACCAATACTTCAGTGATAACATCTAACAATTCTTATATTCAATTTAATCTAAATATGCCAAAGATAGGTTTTTGAAAGAATAATTGTTAATCAAGAGCATGAGACATCAAGAGTTTAAAAACCAAGTATGACCCATCAGAAGAAAACACAATTATTTGAGAAAAACCATTTTTTCAATTTTAATTCAAGCAATTAATAATAAAAGAATTGTAGAATAAATATAATTAAAATAGAAGTTACCACAATTATTGGATGAACGGCTTCCTCCGTCGCCCCAGTGATGGTGATTAGCTCATTGTAATGGAAACACACTCAAAATAGACTTTCATTGCTCAAAAGGTGCTTAGAATGGTGAAAAAAGAGTAACACAAAAGTTTTGAGACGTATATAAACGTTACAGTGAAGTGATCTCAGTGTTACAGAAGAAATAATAGGAAACAGGAAAGAAGAATGGACCGATACCGCAGTAGAAATAAGACTTCCTTAGCAGCAGAAAGAATGACAGTTCAAAGACAGTCTTATGTTCTTCAGCGTCTTCTTCTTCTTCGCAGCAACAGTTTCATGTTTGCTTTTTTCTCTTTTCTGGAAGCTCCTGTATGCGATTTCCTCCCTTCTCTTTGATATATATAGGGTTATTAAACCCTAGGAAGTCTTCTAAATTGATAAGGAATCATAAAACACGTTCAAATTATCCTCTAATTACGTGTAAAACCAAAACAGGGAGGAACTCGGTTTTCCGTCCAAATTCACTTCTGCCAACCAATTTTCCCGGCCAAAACACGTTTGTGACGTGTGTTTATGATATTCTGGTTGTCTAATTCACTTTGGGTGAATTTTAATTACCCAACTCTCCCAAAATCACGCAACATAAGCCAACATTAGTGCTTCCCGAAATAAAAAGACTTTCCCGCCTTAATCGAAATTTTGAAATAAAAAGGGGGGTGCCCCCAATCCAAAGTGTGGGTGCATTGATCACTTCTCCCCGGGTTCCTTTAGTAACTTTTCCGAGTGCCTTTAACAACTTTTTGAGCCGATTTTTTCCAGATTATTCATTTCTCCACAATACCTATAAAAACACAAAAAACCAATAAAAGTACAAAACCGAACACTAACAAAATAGAAAATCGAGCGCAATTTAGACATAAAAATGTGTCTATCACTCTGCCCCTGGCGGTCAGGGTATGCATTCAGCAGATATTTATTATTTTAACACGCACCAAATGTCTTTGAGGAAGGATGTTGAACACGCATTTAGAATCTTGAAAAGGAATAAACAAATTATGCTCACTTGCATAATTTTGCATAACATAATCATTGAGGAAACCTGGCGTGATCCTACCTGGGCTAGTTATCCAGACAAAGATTTGAACCCTAATCTTGATGTGTTCCATGGCTGGAGAAAGAGAATATATACTTGGCACTGACATAATTTAAAACTGGAGCCTCCATCAGCAACCTAGACATGATTTGATCGTGCATCTTTGGGGACAAAAAGGAGCCAGACGTGCAGCTTGATGCACAAGCAATTTAAGTTTACTTTGATCTTTAACATTTCAATGTTATTTTGTTTTAACTATTTTGATTAGTTTATGTAATTTCAATGAAGATTTAATGAAACTTGGGACTATTACATTTAAGTTTTGCATAACTATTACATTTAAGCATAATAAAATTCAAACTAAATACTACATTTAAACATAACTAAATTCAAACTAGTATTACATTTAAGCATAACCAAATTCAAACTAAATACTAAACTCAAGCATAACTTTTATATCAATTAAACTAACTTAAACTAAAAATTAATTGAAGTAAAACAATTCAATCAATGTTGTAGGTATCTTCTTCATCTTCTTCAGACGAATCGTCGTCCTCATTGTGACAGTTTGTGATATTGGTTGTTAATTTAATGCTTGTTGTACCTTATAAAATTCCCTTTTTCATAGTGCTAGTTGTTCCCAATTCATATTTGAAGTGTTCATGGAAATAATTTTATTCTTGTTAGAATCAGAGTAATATTTGTCACGTAAAGGACGACTTTTCCGAAGTTGTTTTACCACCAAACCAAAAAATGATGATTTTGCTTGTCCAGTCAGACGTTCGTGCTCAATGTAGTCGACCATGTTAAACTCAGTTGTTGAAAATGAACCGTCTTGCGATAGTATTATCACTAATTTTGCCTTTTTCTGTCACTGCCTCTTTTAATTTTTTGGTATTGTTATGAATTCTAAGATTGAAATTTGATTGGTTCTGATTTTTAGTATCAGTCTCTTGGGCTGAACTGTATTCAGGTGAAGAATATGGTGCGCCATTTTGAAATGTTTGTGAAATAGGGGAATATGGAGATCTAGTTGGTAATTGATTAATTACCCTCCAACAAGTATGAGTTAAATCTATTCAGCTTCCTCAGAGTGAAACAACTTTCAAATTGGAAACGATTCTCGTACGATCTTTGCCACGCTTCTCTACATATTTGTTCCTGAATTTAGAAATAATTATGAAATCTAAAGATAAAAACAATTAAGCAAATTCATTTTTTTTGAATTATTCTTACCCTATCAACTTTAGTTTCACCAATTTTTTTTTTTGCATCGATGTATTTTCATAGATGGAAACTACATATTCATCAGCTTCTTTTTTTATAGTACTGAAACGGTGTGACAATCCTTCTCTATCACGACGAATGATGTTACCCTTATATTCACAAAAAAATTCAATTTTTTTATGCCAAAAGGTTGCACCCTGTTGTTGTTGGGCACCATTGATAGCATCAAGTGTAATATATACGTAATTTCTATAAATACTTTCATCTTCACCCATTAAATACTTCAGACCCTAAACTTTACCAGAAACTTGAGATGACCTATGTGTGAATTTGATATCATTTTTTCTAGAAAAATTAAATTAGAAGCAATTTAAGAGGTAACTAGAGAAGGTGTGGAGAAGGTGTAATTTAATTTTCTTATAAGAAAATAAATTCCTTTAAAAGAAAAATAGGCTCATTCATACATTGAGAAAGCTAGGAATTGAATCATGTCATACCCCAACATTCCTAGTCCTTCTACAAAACTTTGATGCCTTATCAGCCAAAGTTGTACAACTTCTCTTTAAGAAATTTATTTTGACAAAACTAAAAGAATGATAGATGACCTTACAATCTTCCAAAATTAAATTATTATATCAAAACAGTCGGTTATTCATTAAGCTAAATGCTTCAACAACTAATTTAACATCACTGATAAATCAGACTTTTTTGTACTTCTTTCTTTCACCCAAAGTCCGGCTTCCACTAGTGCCATGCTCTCTGCCTCTTCAGCATTCCTTGTTATTCCTTTGACGATCTTGCATCCAAGGAAGTTACCTGCAATATCATTCATTATTAGCCCCACACCCGAAAGATTTGTATCCTTATCTAGAGAAGCATCACAGAGCATGATAACACAATCATGAGGAAGATCATGAGTCATATCACGTATATTACTTTCATTCATAATACGCAAACTAATTGTTATGATGGATGGAGAGTTTTGTTCTAAATATATCTTACTATCTTTTAGAAGCTTAAGAGCTTGTCGATCAGTAGCATGTTGATTTAGGTTATTCCCTTGAAATATATTAAAGCACCTTTCTCTCCAATACTCCATGCAATCGTGAAAACACTCGAACTTGCTACTACTTTGAGATATTATATCACGATATGGAGTAAGAGACCAAACAGACTCAGCAAAAGGACAATCAATTAATATATGCTCAGGAGTTTCATAAGAATTCAGATTACACATACTACAATATATATCTTGTAAGTAAAAAGTTGTACCTTCGGAATGATGGAAAGTTTCTACAAAGCCTTGTAAGTTGGATTAACATTCAAGGGATTGAGCATATGAGTATACTGACCTGATATGAGTTTATATGCTGACTTTACTGTAAACTTCCCATTCTTATTGAATGGACAAATCAACCTATCATTCCCACTAATAGGTATCCCGGAAGAAAATAATTGTTGAGCATTTGGCAAGGAAAAGAAAACATTAACTAACTCAGAATTCCAACAATGGGTTTCTTTATTAATGAACTCACTAACAGTCCAATTGGGATTGGGAAGGAGACACAGATAGGATATGAAGCGTTTGGTATCCAATTATCCTTGAATGCCAGAATATTATCCCCATTTCTTACCTCCCAGTGGGAATTTCACATGATGAAATCAATACCGTAACATAAACTCTTCCAAACACAAGAACAATTTGATTGTATGTTTTTTTTTCGTGATGCAAACAATTGGTGTTCCTAAAGTACTTACACTTGAGAATCTTGGCCCACAACTCTTTAGAACGATGAAGAAGATTCCAAGCCGTTTTAGCAAGAAGTGAAGGATTAACACATGAAAGATTTTTGAAGCCTAAGACGCTTTGAAGTTTGTGAGAACATATTTTATTCCACTGCACAAGCCACCGGCATAGATTTTCCCCACTAAAAATCGATTTGAGATTGTGCTATCTTGTGGTAATTTTGTATGGAATGTAGAAAGTATTCATGTGATAAACATGTGAAGCCTTTAACACATGTTAAAATAAGACATATCTACCTGCTTGGTTCATATGTTTTCCTTTCCATTTCGTAACTTTCTTGTCAAACTGATCTATAAGATGACGAAAGTGTCAATTTTAGATCTAGAAATGAAGATTGAAGTGCCTAAATATTATTTATTTAGGATAATCTTTTTAATATTTAGAGATATAATCAAGGAGACAGTGTGATCAGAATGGACATTATTATAGGTGTAATTTGAAATGGGTGAAATGATAATAGTTATAGGGATTTCAAAGAAAACCGCTGTATCTAGCCGTTGGACGATATATAATGTGTCGTGCGACTGAAAGTTAGTAGGTGAACGACACAACTTGTACTACACAATGTAATATTTATCTGGCGATCCAACATCCAGCAACTTGTTCATTCCATAGGGTTAGCCCTTATCCCCAAAAGTGTAGCACTGCAGCTGCGTTGCTGTGGAGGGCCTATTACCGTAAAATCAACTGAGGATATATATGGCTTTTCTCTCGACACACCATCCTCCAAAATTTCTGACCCCTGAAAGTGAAAATCCACTGTCACCATCAGTCCTTGCATTCGAATTCGTTCATCGCTTTAAAATTTTAATAATCTTTACAAAAATAACTTCGAATTCTACAGGAACCGTCACATACTTCTTCCCTTGTATACTTTCCGTTCTCAACTTCTAGGATTCCTCTTTTGTTTTTTCATCTTGTTGATTGTCTGATTCTTCTTCAGTTAAAGTGTTGAATAAACTTGAATGTTATTCTTAGTGGATCTATTAGTCTTCAGTTTTTTCTTTTGTTTAGTGCCTATATAAAGGCATTGTTGTTTTGTTTGAAAATATAACTCACAGAGAGTAATATAGAAAAGTTAAATACTCTTGTAGATTCAATTTGAGTTATCAAATTGGTATCAGAGCCAATGACGAATGTGACGGGTCAAATGTCGCTACCACGACTAATGAAGGGGAATTATGAGAATTGGAGCATTCAAATGAAAGCTCTTCTCGGATCTCAAGATTTTTAGGAGATGGTCAAAGAAGGTTTCGATTAACCAACAAATGCCACGGGGTATACGGCGGCTCAAAACAAGGCGTTGAAAGAGACACGATCGAAGGATAACGCGGCACTATACATGTTGTTCCGAGCCGTTGACGAGTCAGGCTTTGAGAAGATTGTTGATGCAACTACTTCAAAAGAAGCGTGGGACAGTTTAGAAAAAGTGTTCAAAGGAACCGACCGAGTCAAGCAAGTGCGTCTCCAAACTCTTCGTGGCGAGTTTGAGAGCATGAAGATGAAGGAGTCAGAAGTTGTATCTGACTATATCACGCGTGTACAAGCCGTGGTAAACCAACTTATTCGTAATGGTGAAGCAATAACTGATGCACGAGTTGTGGAGAATATTTTGAGATCTTTAACCGACAATTTTGAGAATGTTGTGTGCGCGATAAAAGATTCAAAGGACCTTGCGACGTTTACAGTCGACAAGCTTGTCGGTTTTCTCGAGGCACACGAACAACGTAAGAAGAAAAAGAAAGAGGAGACACTAGAGCAAGCACTTCAAACCAAGGTGACAATTAAAGACGAAAAGGTACTCTATTCTCAAAATTTCCGAGGTAGAGGGCGTGGCCGTGGAAGCCGTGGAAATGGTCACAACAGTCGTGAAGGGTACTATAAGGACAAGAAACAGTCGAGTCAACCAAACTGGCGTGGAAGAGAACACGGTCGAGGAAGAGGCGGCTGATTGAACTATTCCAACATCGAGTGCTACAAGTGTCACAAGTATGGTCACTTCGCGAAGGATTGTTACTCTAACAAATGTTATGATTGTGGTAAAATGGGCATCTTGCAAAAGATTGTCGAGCCGATAAAAAGGTGGAAGAAACAACTAACCTGGCCTTGGAAGTTGAAGAGAATGAAGGTTTTCTCTTGATGGCTCAAAATGAAGACAACATCAACAATGACAGTCTGTGGTATCTCGACTCGGGGGAAAGCAACCATATGTGCGGTCATGAGTACTTATTCAAAAAGATGCAAAAGATTGAAGATGGTCATGTGTCATTTGGATATGCATCAAAGGCCAAGGTACGGTTTGTTACTTATAAAAAGATGGCTTAATAGGGTCGATCCAAGATGTTTATTACGTACCAGATCTCAAGACCAACATTTTGAGTTTGGTGCAACTCACGGAGAAAGGTTACTTGAATCGAGATGGGAAGAAATCGGATGTACAAACTGAATTTAAGAAACGTGCGAGAAAAATATTTGCGAGTCAACGTAGAAGACAAGGCGTCGCTGTGGCATCTCCGTTTTGGTCACCTACATCATAGGGGTCTAAAAAAGTTAGCAAAGAAGAACATGGTGCACGGGCTGCCGGACATGGACTATGATGGCAAATTTTGTGAAGAATGTTTGCTTGGCAAGCAAGCGAGAACCTCGTTTCAAAAGAAGGCAGATTATCGAACTAAACATATTCTCGAATTGATTCATACCGATATATATGGACCAATCACCCCCGAATATTTCAGCGGTAAAAGGTACTTCATTTCCTTTATCGATGATTTCTCACGGAAAACTTGGGTTTATTTCTTGAAAGAAAAATCCGAGGCATTCGAGGTGTTCAAAAAGTTCAAAGTGATGGTGGAGAAGGCAATGGTAAACATATCAAAGCCATACGATCTCATAGAGGTGGCGAGTATACTTCGACGGTTTTCATGGAGTATTGCGAGGATCAAAGCATAAGGAGATTTCTAACTGCACCATAGTCTCCTCAACAAAACAGTGTGGCCGAGAGGAAGAATCAGACTATTCTCGACATGGTTCGATCAATGCTCAAGAGAAAGAAGATGCCAAAGGAATTTTGGGCAGAAGTTGTGCAGTGTGCTATCTATGTACAGAATCGATGTCCACATGTGAAGTTAGATGATCAAACACCACAAGAGGCAAGGAGCGGACAAAAGGAAAAGGTACATTTTTATTGGGTATGATGAGAAGACAAAAGAGTACAAGCTACTCGACCCGATAAGCAAGAAGGTGATGGTAAGTCGTGATGTGCGAGTAAACGAAGCAAGTGAATGGGACTGGAACAATTTGACAGAAGTTAACATTGAAAAATGAGAATCATCCGTCGTTGCATCAATAAGTAAACAACAAGACTCTGAAACTACTGATGATGAAGATGAACCACGACAATTGATACAAGCATATTTCATACATATTTTACCGCTTAATTTATATTTGCTAGTGTTTGAATTTGTAATAATAATATATTTTTATTATTTTATTAGGTGGCATGCGCAAAATCTGATATTATAAATAAAAACATGGCTAAATGGAGTGAGTTGACTGGAATGTTGGCTGTTGAGTGCAGTTGGGTCTGGTGCGTTTGATCAAAGATAATAGGGGTGCAAATGAAGCTAATTAAGGTGCACAAGTAAAAGACGTGGCTACTGGCTATTGATGCAAGTGAAAGTTTATTAGACAAGTATGAAGCACGAGAAAGGGAGCAGGATGTGCAGTTCAAGGAAAAGAAATGAACTTTGACTAGTTGTTGGCCGTACTCTATTGGAGTATGGTAGTGAGTTGGCGTCTAGAGGCTAAGGCTACAAGACGTGATATAGTTCATAGAAAATGTTGGTGGCTTTGTCTTGTTTTGTTTGAGACTTTGGAAGAGTGTGGCTCGGGTAAGGAATAGAGAGAGAGGGTGGTGGCTCGGTGAATAAGAAGAGAGAAAGGCTGTTGACTGTGGAAAAGAAGTTGAAGTGGCTCTGAGCATCACGTGTAGAGATTAGGGGAAGTTGACTACAAGAGAGACAAGCCCATGTGATGGATGTGGGATATTTGATATAAAAGGAAGCTATACCTAGAGGTTTTGAAATTGGGAGACAAAGAAGAGTACATATTAGACTTTCTTTAGGTGGTACAACACGTGGGAAGAAAAGTAAAAAGTGTGTAAGAGTCTTCTAATCGTAGTTTAGGTTTTTATTTTTATTTTTTATTTTATATATATTTTTATTTTTATTTTATTTTTAGGATTTTAGTTCTTTTTGACTAGCTTTGTGTCTTAAAGTTTTATTTAAGGTACAGTTGGGGTTGCTCTTGGTCGTCTAGCTCAACAAAATTCGTCTGTTGCAAAATACTCACGAGTTTCCTTCTCGTGAGTTATATATTGAACGATTTGGAAAGGTTGGACGCTCATTACCCTAAATTGTAAATGTTGATACGAGGTACTAGTACTACTTTTCGAAGTGGGAAAATACTTAGTTGAGTTCTTTGAACTCTTCCGTTCCAATTATAAGGGTAAGAGCAATTATTTATTTTTATTTTATTTTTTGTATAAATGGAGTCTGTTTGCATGATTGATTCTAGCACCAATAGTGTTACTGATCCGTTAGAGGCTTGCTTGGCTCATTTTTGGAGCCTACTACGATGAGGATAGGTATTTTGAAGAAGTTAATGAGTTGTTAGATTATGTACCCGTTTTGGATTATAGAAAATGGCAACGTAAACCTGGTAATGATGTATGAGTTAATTCCGATGAAACTTTGTTTAAGTTTAATGACTTAGAGTTTGTTTCTAAACCCCTAGATTTCCAAAAGTTACCTAATTTAGGGTTAGAATTATGTGCTTCAAAAGTTTTGTTGGATCACTTTGCATCCAAATACCCAGAGGACTTGCCTATTCATGACATTATGCATGAACCAATCAATATTTTCCCAATATTATCCCCATATTTTGTTCTTTACGCACTTCCCAGTGTAGTAAAAACTTGGTTTGGGGGTAATCCCTTATTCTTGATAGTTTCAGTGTCTCCGTGTCGCCAAAATATAACTGTGAAACTGTCATTTGTATATGTTGAATTTTGGGTTGATCCCCAAATTTTCAGGTTATTAGTGTATGAAGATTCTTTCTGTACATATCCAGTAGATATATTTTTACTTTCTTATTTTTATTTTCTTTTAAACTTTTTGTTTTTATTTGAAGTGTTCTTTGTTATTACTATCTTTTGATATGTGTTACAGAGAATACTGTTTTTCTTGCGTCAATCAGGTGAGACGTTCTAATCCCTTCTCTTTGATTTATATTTGTTTCTCTTATTTATATTTATTGCGTACCATTCTAGATTGCACGGTTTGAAACATTGAGGACAATGTTAAATTTAGGTTTGGGGGTAGAGTTTCTGAAAATTGATGCCAATAAGAAACTCCGAAATTTATAAACTTGTGAATTATTTAGGATGACACTAACACTTCTAGGTAGATGGAAACATAACTCTTATCTATAGGAATTGGTGTGCCCGGCTAAATGGTCTATTCATATTTGAATGCACTCAAGTGTTAGAAATATCATGATAATCATTGAACAAGCATATCTCGGAATCATCATAATCATATCACTTTCAATTTTATGTTTCTCTAAGTTATTTGGTGGGGCCCTAGTATTGCCAAAAGATCGTAGCTCGGATGTATTATAATTTTAATTTGTTTATTAAAAAAAATAATAAATAATTGACACTTTGGTAGCAATATGTGTGTGTTCTCCCTGTCTCCGTCGCCTAAGCAAGCGTGGAATGCAGGATCCATGGGAACTATCATGTAATCTGCTGAAAAGGAGCATGCGCTTAGATTCAAAAGATCTAATCATGTAGTCGTGAAAAATAAATAAATAAATTATGTATATAAATAATAATAATAATAATAATAAAAATAGGAGCATCCGAGCCGGACTTTATACTAATATTTTGGGAAACATCGTTCACCTTAGTCAACATATGCACCATTCATTACTTCTATTTCCATTTTCTAATCTATCCCTGTGTTTGAATTTGATTGATCGAGCAATGTGAATTATATCCAATTTTGAATGTTCAATGATTATTTGAGTAAAGTTTGCATTGTTATATGAATTTTAGTACGCTGAGTACAAACTCGTGTACAACAATTGGATTCATACAGGGTAATAATTCTTATAGTCGAAGGAATTAGTACGCCAACTAAATAGCTTGTTTAGTGTCTATCCTCAATCTTTCACAGGTAACTAGAATTTGGATTAAAAGTTTTATGGGTAAACCTCTTGTAAACCCTCACGAGACAAAACTCGTCCGCTAAGGCCACTTAGGGGTTTAAAGGATTACTACATATGCTAAATATAGTCGCAATTCCTGCGAAAGTGAGTTAGGATTTTTATTTTATTTTTAGATTAGTTTTGCTCGAGAACTAGCAAAATATAGGTTTGGGGGTATTTGATACGGGCATAATTCATACATATTTACCGCTTAATTTATATTTGTTAGTGTTTGAATTTGTACTAATAATATATTTTTATTGTTTTATTAGGTGGTATGCGCAAAATCTGATATTATAAATAAAACATGGCTAAATGGAGTGAGTTGAATGGAATGTTGGTTGTTGAGTGCAGTTGGGTCTGGTGCGTGAGATCAAAGAGAGTAGGGGTGGAAATGAAGATAATTAAAGTGCACAAGTAAAAGACGTGGCTTATGGCTACTGATGCAAGTGAAAGTTTATTAGACAAGTATGAAGCACGAGAAAGGGAGCAGGAGGTGCAGTTGAGGGAAAAGAAATGAAATTTTACTAGTTGTTGGCCGTACTCTATTGGGGTGGGGTAGTGAGTTGACGTCTAGAGGCTAAGGCTATAGGACGTGACATAGTTCATAGAAAGTGTTAGTGCCTTTGTCTTGTTTTGTTTGAGACTTTGGAAGAGTGTGGCTCGGGTAAGGAATGGAGAGAGAGGGTGGTGGCTCGGTGAATAAGAGAAGAGAAAGGCTGTTGACTGTGGAAAAGAAGTTGAAGGGGATATGAGCATTACGTGTAGAGATTAGGTGAAGTTGACTACAAGAGAGAAAAGCCCATGTGATGGATGGGGGATATTTGATATAAAAGGAAGCTATACCTAGAGGTTTTGAAAGTGGGAGACAAAGAAGAGTACATATTAAACTTTCTTTAGGTGGTACAACACGTGGGAAGAAAAGTAAAAAGTGTGTAAGAGTCTTCTTATTGAAAGTGACGTGAGGCTTTGATTGGGGGTTGAAAGTATAAAAGGGAAAGGAATATAGGAGGATGGAGGCGGACTCGGCTGGGAGACTTTTTGCTTTTATTCTTTAGGTTTCTTTTAGGGTTGGTGGAAGGAAGATAGGTGGAAGAAGGACCTAGTATCTAGGGTAGCTAGGGTTAGAGGCTGATAGTACTTGAGAAGAGAGCGTGAAAGTGAAAAGAAAAGGAGAGACAACATCAGGAAGAGAGAAGCAGGTGGAGGTTTTTGCTGGGTACAGTTGGTGTGGACGGCTGCTGTACAAAGAAGAGGAAAAAGACATCATCATTGCTGTTTTCTGGGTTTAATCTTAAATTCTTTTCTATTTATTTTAATGGGTTTTAAGAAACCCTTAGCCATGTTCTAATTGTTTTGTAACTAGGGTTTTACGTTGAAACCACTTTTAGTACTTAACCAATTAAATTGAATTATTTGGTAATAGACTATTATGATTTGAATAGATTAATTCCATGATTTTGATTATTGATATAAATCTAAATTAGTTGTTTCTTCACCGGTTCTGTACAACACAGTAACCTGTGCGCAGAATTAATAGGATAGCAAATATTTTTGTCTACTTATTTGATATTTCATGCTTTGGTTAAATCCTTAAATGAGGTATGCTTAGAAGAGCCAGATATTATTTGTGAATCTATAATTTGTTTCATATTATTTTCTCGCTAACGCAATTAGATGGTGTATGCATGAGACTTAGGGCTTTTGATGCGTTGCTTAGGGCATCTCAGTGATATTTGCAACTCTAATACAGAAAATAGGTGATGTCGATAGAACGAACAATAAATGAATATTCATAAGTTATGTTTCACTTTAGTAATTAAATAGAAATAATGGTGGATACTGAATACCCTGGTTACTGTTTCTCCCAGTCGATTTATTTTATTAGTTTAATTTGTTTTAGTATTTATTCATAATTCTAAAAATCCCAAAATATTGTTTCAAATTAGTTAATTGAGATATTGATTGCAGTATTGTCCCCACTCTCTGTGGGTTCGACCCGTACTTGTCGTTGTCTACATTGTAGACACCGTGCGATTGCAGTTAATTATATAGGGTAATCTAAAATCCTATCAACAACCCAAAACGCGAAGTTTGCAAGATTTGTATGATTCAACAAATGAGGTACACCTTGTATGTCTTTTGGCAGATGCTGAAAATATCAGTTTTGAAAAGGCAGTGTGAGACAAGAAGTGGCAAGCTGCTATGAACGAGGAAATTAAGGCGATTGACCGTAACAACACATGGGAGCTAGCAGAATTGCCGAAAGGAAGTCAGCCTATTGGTGTGAAGTGGGTGTTCAAGAAAAAAATGAATGCTCAAGGCGAGATAGAATGGTACAAGGCGCGACTTGTTGCAAAAGGATACGGGCAAAAGGCAGGAATCGATTATGACGAAGTTTTTGCTCCTGTTGCAAGAATAGAGACAATCTGATTACTCATTTCACAAGCTTCTCAATTCAAATGGACGATATTTCAAATGGATGTCAAATCGGCATTCTTGAATGGTGTGCTCGAAGAAGATGTCTACATCGAAGAACCACCTGGGTACATAAAAGTCGGAGAAGAGAAGAAGGTGCTAAAATTGAAGAAGGCGTTTTACGGGTTGAAGCAAGCACCACGAGCATGGAATACACGTATCGATTCATATTTCAAGGGGAACGGGTTCAAACAATGTCCCTATGAGCATGCTCTTTAAGTAAAGAATAATGGAGGTAACGTGTTATTTGTTGCTCTTTATGGTGATCATCTTATTTTTATGGGCAACAATGATGAGATGATAGAAGAGTTTAAAGGCACAATGAAACGGGAATTTGAGATGACAAATTTGGGTTATATGAAGTTTTTTCTTGGTTTGGAGGTTAGACAAGTAGAGACATGTATTTTTGTATCACAAGAGACTTATGCAAAAGAGATTTTGAAGAAGTACAAGATGGAAAATTGCAATCATGTTTCAACACCAATGGAACCAGGTGCAAAACTTTCGAAGTTCGATGGAGGAGAACGTGTAGATGCGAGTAAATATCGGAGTTTGATAGGAAGTCTTCGCTATCTCACATGCACAAGGCCGGATCGTTCATTAAGTGTCGGCATTGTAAGCCGGTTCATGGAGGAGCCAGTTTATTCACATTGGAAGGCGTTGAAGCGAATCCTACGGTACATCGAACGGTGTCACTCGGGTTGTTCTACTCAAAAGCAGAAGATTACAAGTTAGTTGGTTACTCCGACATGGATTGGTGCGGAGATATAGACGATCGGAAAAGTACCGCGGGATATGTATTCTTTATGGGAGATACTGCATTTACTTGGCTTTCAAAGAAGCAACCGATCGTGACACTCTCGACTTGTGAAACTGAATATGTTGCAGTATCTTGGTGTGTATGTCATGATATATGGCTTAGAAAATTGCTGAGCAAGATGGATCTAAACCAACAAGGTGCAACCATGATTCAAGTTGACAATAAATCAACAATTGAGTTAGCAAAAAACCCAGTGAACCATGAAAGAAGCAAACACTTCGATGTTCGTTTTCACTTTATCCAAAATCATGTTAAGGAAGGAAGTGTGGAATTGGTGCATGTGGCAATTCAGGATCAAGTTGCGGATATCTTCACAAAACCGCTACCGAAAGTATTATTCGACAGATTCAAGAAGATGATCGGCATGATGGATGGTAGAAACATTTAAGTTTACAGGGAAATTTTGTTGAATAAACTTGAATGCTATTCTTAGTGGATTTATTAGTCTTCAATTTTCCTCTCTTGAATATTATTTATTAGTCTTCAGTTTTCCTCTCTTGAATAGGATTTATTAGTCTTCAGTTTTTTCTTTTGTTTAGTGCCTATATAAAGGCATTGTTGTTTTGTTTGAAAATATAACTCAGAGAGAGTAATATAAAAAAGTTAAATACTCTTTTGGATTCATTTGAGTTATCATAATGCTTACATTTGGAAAGGGCTTGTGAGATGCAGTAGCTATAGGTCCTGACTGATAGTTGTTTCCAGATTATGCTGGTTCGAAGTCCAAGTAAGTATCTCTTAGAGGAAAAAAAACCCTTTTAAAGATAAAAACAAGAAAAAACACTAGAACTTGTGAAGAAGGGTTCAACTCTTCTATATCTGGATGTGCCACAATATACTTTATTCGGCATTGATACTCAGATGTTTATAGTAGGACCAAACTTTAAGGGTATAAAGTTGATTCCTCCAGGTCCACATTTTGTTTATTACAGTTCTAGTAACAAAGCCTGGCGTTTTTTAGGGCGACCAAAAACCATTTTGGGGCGACTAATAAAACAAAATAAGGTCATTATGAAGTAATTTCAATACACCCCTTATCCATATATTTTCTTTAATGACTAATCTTCCCTTTCTTAATTAGTGTTAATTTTGATTAATTAGTTAATTAAGTTGGTTTAAGTTAGTGTTAGATGATGAATTTGAGTTTTAGTTTTAGAATAGAAATAAAGAGTGTGTTAGAGAGGAAGAAGAAGAAGAAGAAGAAGTTTGGGGAAATCAGATTTTACCTAAATTCAATCACAAACATGGATGAGTATGAGGAAGAAGGTAAGATTGTACATGAAGAACATAATATTGAAGGTTCAAATACGTTTAGATATGACGATTTGGGTTATTTGTTGGATGATCAAAATTTTGGTGTGGAAGAAAACCTAGACGATGAATCACATCAAAATGAAGATAATAATGCATCAAACAATCAGATATTGTGTTAAGAAGCTCAAAACCCAATTTTTATGCGTTTGCATGTGATCGGCAACAAAGAAAATTAATTTTTTTTCATGCATTTAATGCCATGGACGTCCCATAATCGGTAGTTTATGGTACTCCATAAATTACCGATTATACTTTTGTTCAAAAATAATTGAACAATCGGTAGTCTCGTGAAGATTACTTACTACCGATTATACAAAATCCTCAAATTGATTTTTTTTTTTAATTTCTTTTTGCATAATCTGTAGCTTAGGAATACTTATTGACTACAGATTATGTTAGTCTCCCCAAATTGATTTTTTTTGAATTTCTGTTTGCATAATCGGTAGTTTAGGAGAACTTATTATCTACCGATTGTGTTAGTCGCCCCAAAACTGAATTTCTCCAAACCTACAAATTTTTTATTTTGCAAACTTTATAATCAGTAGTTAATGACATATAGTTACCTACCGATTGTATTATATTCGGTAGTGTTATAACACACTAAACCTCCGATTATATGTGTACAGGACTTGACTTGATTTCTTTTTATAATCGGTAGTTTAGGAATATATATTATCTACCGATTGTTGATAATCGGTAGCATGGGGATATTATTAACTACTGATTGTTGGTAATCGGTAGTAAGTGAACATAATTAACTACCGATTATCATTGTCTAACTCATTGCTATTTTACGTAGCTTATTGAATAGGTTAATCTTGTTTCATACGAGGGTCCTGATACTTCCCTACACTATGCAAATAACTTGGTACGCTATCTACCCACTCTTAACTTGTTCTAAGAATGTATGTTACATGGTTAGGCTTATGATATTTGTTTTATTATATGCGCATTAAGACATTTGGAAGTAAGGCGGAGACAAAGGAATGGCTTATCAACAAGGCAAAAGAGAAGATGTGCGGTGTAGTTCAGAACAATTTCGTGAAAGTTGATCGATTTGAAATGATTTGTGAGAGAGGTGGCAAGCGAAAGAGTCATATGGGAAAGAATTATAAATACGTAAAGAAGACGGGGAGGATATACCGAGGTAATTCAAAGAAGATTGGATGCCCATTTAAGATTATCTTCCATAAGCCCGAAGGTAAGAAAGGAAAAGTATGGAAAATGTTTAGAGTTGCTAATGGTCGTCACAACCACGAAAATTCGAAAAATCTTGTTGGGCATGTAATGGAAGTCTATGAGGACCGTAATGAAAGCGAGTGCAATCCTGTTTAAGATAAAGTCGGACGACCCCAACAACTTTTCTTCGTTGTCTACAATTTATTCGGCGCTAGCAACGATCAGAAGGACGGAATGGGATGGTCGAAAGGTTATGCAACAATCAGAATGGTTAGCCGAGAAACACAATTACACGTTGAGAAAAGAAGAAAGGGATGGTAAGGTGATTCGTATTTTCTTGGAACATCCGAAGATGATCCAATTGGCTCAATGCTTTCATCAAATTTTGTTGATAGATGCTACTTACAAGACAAACAGGTACAACATGCCGTTGTTGAACATTGGTTTCCACACTTCAGAAAAATGCACATTTACGGTGGCTTGGGGTTTAATAGATGCTGAGAACGATGTGAGTTTCATTTGGATGTTGCAAACATTAAGGTCGATTTATAATGGCGAGCATTTTCCAAGGGTTATTGTAACGGATAACGATACAACCTTAATTAATGCAATAAAGGTAGTGTTTCCAGAAGACCCGAATTTGCTTTGTACGTGGCACATTCAATGCAACATCAAATCCAATTGCAGACATCATATCCAAGCTAAAAAACGAAACAAAGGTACCAAGAGGTCGAAGGAAGAGGATGAACGTATTAGTAAACTAACTGTGGAAGAACGAGAAGAAGAGAAAAGGTTGGCCGATGAAAAGTGGGTCGAGGATGGAATAAAGTGGTCTTTATTTTTAAAAGCATAAGATAAGATAGTTTGGTCGATGACGGAGGAAGTTTATGAATACAACTTGAAGAACTTTGAAGATGAATGGGGCAAGAACTATCCCAAACCAGTTAAGTATTTCAAATCACAATGGTTGGGACCGCATAAGGATAAGTTTGTCTTTGCATGGACATATGAATATCGGAACTTCAAGAACGAGGCAACAAGCATTGCAGAGGGGTCCCATGTACGTTTAAATAAAATACTAGTCGGTAGCCAAAATGGGGTTGTGTCGGTCCAAGAAGTAATCCATGAGTTCACCGATCGTGACCTCACTAAGATTTATGGTTCAATGGAAAAAATTCGGCGTAGATTCCCTTTGGCACATTTAAAACATAAGATCTTCTAAGGGGTATAGTTTACAAAGTTTCTTGGTGGGCAATAAATTTCATGATAAAACAATTGGAGTTGTACATAGATCACGATGATGAGACTACGGCTTGCAACTGCAAGACAATGATATGTATTGGACTCCTGTGTCGTCATATGCTTGGAAGGTTTATTGAAGTGATTGACATTAATGATATTCATCCCTTTTTGAAGCAATTAACTTTCATTCCAAGCACCCCGGCGGTTGATGGTGCGTCGTTCGTGGAGACGGAAATATTTGCACGAATACTCGAGCGTTACTCTACGTTAAATGGGGCACAAAAGAAAATATTGATGCACTATTTAGAGGAATCCCTTCACCCCTATCAAAAGGTTGTTCAGGAACCAATGAAAGGAAATGCGATGGGTAGGACGAATACCGAAAAACCGAGGTCAATTCAAAGAAAAGAGTTGAAGGAATAGTTATCTAGTCATCTTGACCTTTCTAGGCATGAACATACTGAAGCTGAGTATGAAGATTTTCCGGCTCCAGCGAAAAGGGGTCGTCCAAGGAAGGATCAAGGTGGACCAAGCTCACGACAAGTCAAAGCTAAGGTCTCTACAATTCCTTCCCAACTAAGTCAAACTCAACCTATACACGATGAGTATTTGGAACAACTCCCTCTACTCATTATACCATTTGTTTTGTCCACCTACGATGTCGATGGGGATGGCAATTGTGGTTTCCACGTTGCTTCGAAACAAATATGAGACTTTAGTGAGGCGGTTACCGAGAATATCACCCAATGGCAATATTTAAGAAATAAGATGGCCGCACAATTATTGGAGGATAAAGAATTTTATACTGAAATGATGAGACAAGGAGATAGACATGGCAGAGAAGAGTTCAAAGAGTTATATACTCGTGTAAAATGCCGAAACGTATTGGAGACAATCGGATCCAGGTATTGGATGGTAATGCCGATATGTGGGTATCTTTTAGCGGATGTATTGAACTGCGTGGTATATTTTTTCTGTCTTCCTTCATCAGGAGTGAGTGTCACATTTACACCCACAAGAACGGTGTGTGATGAGTCGGTCAAGGATAAACGAATCATTATGGCATTTGTCAATGACAATCATTTTGTCGGTTTAATTTTAACGGATGATTGTCCATTACCTCCATTGAGTAGGTGGTCGGATTATTTCCCAACTAACCATTGTAAGGAGTGGTTGAAGCAATACGAGTCCAACATGAAGCGTTGAGATCGTTTAACTAGCTCAGTAAAGGACGCAATTGATTTGAACTAGGATTTTGAATATATATTTTGAATATATATTTTGAACATAAATGTATACACAAATATTAATGCAATGTTTTGTGATCGTTAACAAAAAAAAAATCATTTTTTGCATGCATTTAATTCCATGGACGTATGATAATCGGTAGATAATGGAGTAATATATCTACCGATTCCACAGTGATCGGTAGTTTAAATTTTTTACAAACTGTCGATTATGAAAGTTACCTCAAATTGAAAATCGCAATTTTTTCAAAATTCCTGAACACTCATAATCAGTAGTTTAATTTTTTTTAAACTACCGATTATGAAAGTTGCCCCAAATTGGAAATTGCAATTTTTTCAAAATTCCTGAACACCCATAATCGGTAGTTTAAATTTTTTTAAACTACCGATTATGAAAGTTGCCCCAAATTGGAAATCGCAAAAAAATTCAAAATTCTAACATGCTGAACACTCATAATCGGTATTTTAAAAAAATTTTAAACTACCGATTATGAAAGTTGCCCCGAATTGGAAATCGCAAAAATTTCAAAATTCCAACATGCTGAACATGCATAACCGGTAGTTTAATTTTTTTTCAAACTACCGATTATGAAAGTTGCCCCAAATTGGAAATCGCAAATTTTTTTAAAATTCTAACATGTTGAACACTCACAATCGGTAGTTTTTTTTTTTTTTTAACTACCGATTATGAAAGTTGCCCCAAATTGGAAATCACAAAAAATTTCAAATTTCCAACATTCTGAACACTCATAATCGGTAGTTTAATTTTTTTTTTAAACTACCAATTATGAAAGTTGCCCCAAATTGGAAAAAACATTTTTTTTCAAATTTCCAACATGCTGAACATGCATAATCGGTAGTTTTTTTTTTTAAAAAACTACCGATTATGATAGTTGCACCAAATTGGAAATCGTAAATTTTTTGAAAATTCCAACATGCTGAACATGCATAATCGGTAGTTTTTTTTTTTAAACTACCGATTATGATAGTTGCACCAAGTTAGTAAAAGGGTATTTAAATATTTTTACATACCACTAGGTTATCCCATAGCCACATCTATGAGATGGGTTAAAAAAAGTCGCCCAAAATTAATTTTTGGTCGCCCTAAAAAACGTCAGGTAATAAAGACGGCAATGCTTTTTCGCCAATTGTTGGGTTCTTTGTGATTACTAGTCCGTCGTTAGTAATTGTTCGTAAATAGGTTCAACAAGAAGAGTCTTTAGTTAGATTATCAGATGAAGAAGGGGAAGAGAGATATTGTATGGGGGTAAAAAATATGGAGTTGGATCGATATCTTGGTCCTTATGATTTGAAAAAATTTAAAGAGTGGAAGATTTCGGATTACATTACAAAGACTACTATCGAGCTAATCCAACCTATTGGTGGGGATATTACGGTTTCAAGTGAATCTGGTTTTCTTCGTGCTCCTAGGACTACTATGGAAATGGCTCTGGCTAAGCAATCGAAGAATAGTAAGTTCTCCGAGGCTTTTGGGAAGAGTGTTTTATGTGGATGTTGTTATACGTCTATTCCCCGTGTTGTTAAATAAAAAGGTGTTGTTGGGAAAGATCTTACGTCGTTGAACCTTGATAAAACACAATTATTGGAAACCTTATTGTTGAAAGAGTATGGAGGGTCAGAAGATTTGCTTTTAGGGGAGTTGCAATTTTCATATATTGTGTTTCTTATGGGGCAGTCACTTGTATCGTTTTTTCAGTGGAAAGATTTAGTTACTCTTTTGTTTAGTTGTACTTGTTAGAGTCAGTTGGTATCTGACAGATAGTATTTCTTAACAGTTAGTGTGTACATAACACGTGCTTGTGTTATGAGTGTAGGATAGCTATTATAGTGTATGATAATACACGTTATATACTGTAAAAGCATCTTCTGTAAGCTTTAATCAGACTTTATAGTATTTTGTCTCATCTTCTCTCTGATAATTCTAAAAACACTTTCATGGTATCAGAGCCTTCTCTCTCACGAGTGAATTCTTGATCCAAATCCTTCGAATACTACTTTAAAACTTCTGATTAATTCTAGAAATACTTAACAACCCTATCAATTCTTCACATTAAATACTTCTGGAAAATAGCTATAATGGAGAATACTAATGCATCTACTTCTACAAATCTTCATTCAACAAATACTGCAGATCATTACCAATAACAACAGATTCAATTACCCTTCCAAAACATCTGTAATTTTATTTCATTGAAGCTAGATTCAACAAACTATCTTCTATGGAAACATCAATTTGAATCTATACTTATGATTACAAATCTAATGAGATTTGTTGATGGATCATATTCAACTCCTTCCTCAATAATTCTTGTTAATGATCAACTACAATCAAATCCTGAATATGTCTTAGCTATGGATCGTTTTGTCATATCTTGTCTCAATGCAACCTTCACTCAGTCAATTTCTTCTGGAGTTCTTGGATTAACTACATCAAAAGAGTACTGGGATTATCTTAAATCTGAATTTAATCTATAATTCTTTGCTAGAAACTCGATGCTTAGAGGACAGATACAATCTATTAAACATGGTAATCTTTCAATTCTTGATTATTTGTGTCAGATTAAAAAAATTACTGATAATCTTGCTGCTATTAATGAGAATCTATCGGATGAAGATATTGTTATGTATACTTTAAATGGCCTCAATAGATGTTATGATCAATTTGTGGTATCTTCTCATAATAGAGAGAAACAATACACATTTGGTGAATTAAGGTCAAGACTAGTACATCATGAACAATGGCTTAAATCTCAAGATCAAGAATCTTCTTCTCTACTTGATTCCACCACAAATACTGCTTTCTATTCCAAGAAAACACAATATTATCAAAAGAACCAACAAAATACTTCAAGAAATCTACAAAACAGGACTCCTACTGATTTTACTGAGGTTGAGTGTCAAATATGCAAAAGGCTAGGTCATACAGCCAACAGGTGCCATTGGCGCTACACTCCACCAACAACAAACTCAAAACCAAATCCTTATACTTCTAAGATGAAATCGAATCAAGCATTTTACACTTGTTCTGGTGAAGAACAACAGAAATTGGATTCTACAATGAATGCTCAATGGATACCAGATTCTGGTGCTACTGCCCATATCACTAGTAATGCTGCCCTGCTACATGATTGCAAGCCCTATTCTGGTAGAAATAAGGTGATGATTGGAAATGGTAAGTACCTTCAAATTTCTTCCATATGTGAAGCAGTCTTATCTCTGGAAAATTCAGAATTCATTCTTAAAAATGTCTTGCTGATTCCACTGCTGACGCAGAATCTAATATGTGTCTCACAATTTTATGAGGATAACAATGTGTCCTTCAACATGTTCCCATGGGGGTACAATATAAAAAATTTAACAACTGATGAAGTGGTTGCAGAAGGAACAGTTTGCAATAATCTATACCCAATCCAGGTTGCACCACCTCCAACTAAAGTCTTTACTTCAATTCTTGCTTCTCCTTCAATTTGGCACAAAAGGTTAGGACATCCATCTCAATTGATTTTAAAGAAATTGTCAGTCATACCATCCATACAACTCACAGACCCTAACTTGGCTTCTTTTTGTCATGAGTGCCAACTTGGTAAACACACTAAATTGCCTTTCTATCCCTCAAAGAGAATTTCTGTTTCACCATTGCATCTTATACATTGTGATATTTGGGGTCCTGCACCAGTTACATCTTTAGAAGGTTTTAGGTATTTTATTCTTTTTGTGGATGACTACAGTAGATATCACTGGATATATCCACTAACAACTAGGGATGAAGCTCTTAAATGTTTTAAGCACTTCAAACTACATAATGAGAAACTATTATCTACTGCAATTGTTAGTTTTCAGTGTGATGGAGCATATGAGTTGGTTAAAGGTGCTTTTAGAAGTTTTCTTGAACAATGTGGTATAACTTTGAGAATTTCTTGTCCAAAAACACCACAACAAAATGGTATTGCAGAGAGGAAGATTAGGCATATTACTGAGGTGGGGAATACTCTATCATTCCAAGCTGTAGTTCCAAAATATTTTTGGTATGATAGTTACCTTACATCCACTTTCATTATAAACAGACTTCCATCCAAAGTCTTGGGTTACAAAATACCTTTTGTGGTGTTGTACAATGAAGTCCCAGATTCTAGTTTGTTCAAGATCTTTGGTTGTAGCTGCTATCCCAACATGTCTTCCTTTAGGCAGGACAAATTATCTCCAAAATATGTTAGATGCACCTTCTTGGGTTACAACTCACTATATAGAGGATATAAGTGCTATGACAATACCACCAAGAAGGTATTTGTGTGCATGTGACTTTTAATGAAGACAGTTTCCCATTTGCTGATTCTACACACTCACAACCAGTTTCAAATGATATTGTTTAACTCCAACTTGGTCCATGTGGTTCCTTAACTATTCCAGTTCATATACCTGTTCCAATAACATCTGTTGCTCAGCCATCAACATCTATTGTTGAGGATTATACTTCTCTAGTCTCTGAGATAGAGCCAGTGAATGCAGTAGAACAACCTGTTTCAAGAATGCAAACAAGATCAAGAACTGGGGTATCCAAACAGAAAGCACTGCCACCTGATTTTGTGGCACATTACTCAAAAAATCACTCAATTTCTAGTGCATTTCTATCTGTTTTACATGCACCAGTGGAGCCAAAGACATACAAACAAGCAAGTAAGAATCCTACTTGGGTACTTTCTATGGATAAGTAATATAAGGCTTTAATGGATAATGGGACTTGGACACTACTACCATATGTACAAGGAATGAATGTTCTAGGTTGCAGATGGGTCTACAAAGTGAAGTTGAAATCTGATGGAACAGTAGAAAGGTACAAGTCTAGACTTGTTGCTAAAGGGTACTTACAACAATATGGAGTGGACTATGCAGAAACATTTATTCCAGTGGTGAAAACAACAACTATAAGGTGTGTACTAACTATAGCTTTGAGCAACAACTGGATTTTACAACAACTAGATGTTTCAAATGCTTTTCTACATGGTTTTCTGGATGAGGATGTGTACATGGAACAGCCACCTGGGTATGTTTCTACCACTTATCCAACACATGTGTGTCATTTAAAAAGGTATCTATATGGTCTGAAACAAGCTCCAAGAGCTTGGTTTACAAGGTTCAACAATTTTCTACTTGATAAGGGCTTTGTCATGTCCACATGTGATCATTCTATGTTCATCTATAAGACTACTTCAGAGATGATGATATTATTGCTATACATAGATGATATTATTCTTACTGGATCTGCAAGTACATCAGTTCATGAGTTTATACATGTTTTGAGCAGTGAGTTTTGCATGAAGGACTTAGATTCACTTTCTTTCTTTTTGGGCATTGAGTGAAGTCGAGCAAAACAGTCAGGTACACTACTCCTAACCCAACAGAAGTATACTTTTGAATTACTAGAAAAAGTTGAGATGGTGGATTGCAAAGCTTGCACAACTCCTGTTACATCTGGTCCAAGGTTATCTGTTTATGGTGGTACAACATTGGTGTCCCCAACTTCTAACAGGAATTTGGTAGGTGGACTCCAGTACCTTACTATGACCAGACCAGATATAACCTATGCAGTGAACTATGTGTCAGAGTTCATGCATTCACCTTCTGACCTGCATTTGCAATTGGTTAAACGAATACTGAGGTATCTAAAGGGAACAATTGGTTCTAGAATTACACTAACTACTGGAGATATTGGTAGTGTTAGTGCTTATTCAGACTCGGATTGGGCAGGGTGTCCGGATACTAGACGTTCAACAAGTGGGTATGCTATTTTTCTTGGGTCTTCTTTAGTTTCATGGTCTTCCAAGAAGCAACCAACCATTTCACGCAGTTCATCAGAGGTAGAGTATAAATCATTGGCAGTTACATCATCTGAGCTATTGTGGATTTCTTACTTACTAAGAGAACTCCATCTATCACTAAATCAATCAATGGTGCTCTATTGTGATAATCAGAGTGCAGCAAATCTGGATTTCAATCCAGTTTTCCATGCGAGAACAAAACATATAGAGGTGGACTATCACTTTGTTCGTGAGTTGGTTTCTCAGGAGTTTTTGAGAATAGTCTATGTTCCAACTCAACATCAGCTTGCAGATGTATTCACGAAGGGACTGTGCACATCTACTTTTCGATCTCTTTCATCCAAGCTCATGTATCTTGCTGATACAGAGCTTGAAGGGGAATGTTAGAGTCAGTTGGTATCTGACAGTTAGTATTTCTTAACAGTTAGTGTGTACATAACACGTGCTTGTGTTATGAGTGTAGGATAGCTATCGTAGTGTATGATAATACACGTTATATACTGTAAAAGCATCTTCTGTAAGCTTTAATCAGACTTTACAGTATTTTGTCTCATCTTCTCTCTGATAATTCTAAGAACACTTTCAGTACTGAAACACAATTTCACACACGGAGTCAGCTTTTCACCAAGTTTATTAGAGTCTCTATTACCAGCTAAAGTTTGGGTTTCAAATGGATGATAAAAGTGTAATTGGTGGTGAAAAAGGTGCTTCCCTGCTCTTGGATGACTCATGGCTATCAAAGGACAGTTTTTTGCACCATCTCTGCAAGAACTTCTTTTCTTTGGTCCAAGAAGCCTCATTTATTGATGGTGATATTCTTTCATGGACAAGGAAGCTTGAACAACTGCTTCAGACAGCGTTAGGATGGGGTTTCACACATAATGGGGATGTGGATAACTTGTACGACGAAGATAATGAGTTCTCTCATGTTGTTGTGATGTTGGATGAGACTAGTATCTAAGGAGCCTCAACAGCCTAATCAGATGATATCTTGCAGGCTCTTAAATATTTGAAGTAATATAAACATAGTCTAGTAGTTTGGGATTGACAACTGGTTGGGGGTGCTTCAGAGAGGTATTTTTTGGTTGCTTATCGTAGATAGAGTATGTGTTTCTTACTTTCTTTGTACTTAAACACTCTTTCAAATGATCTTCAAATGTATTTTAATTGTCACTGTAGTTAGGAATACTCTTACTTGGCTCGTGTTTGGTATTTGGAATGGTATTAGGCTTCTTTTCCATATTCATGTATTCCTTGTCATAAACATTGAACTTCGTTGAAGTTTTTGCCTCTGGTTTGTGTATTGATATTTTATTTAATGCTTACACATGTTGTATATCAAACAGTGTAGGTTTGAATTTGAGAATTCTTCTGCTAGGTAGATGTTATTAAGATCTGAACTGAAGCTTGTGTTGCCAGGATACGGCTGCACAACCTGCTGAATTTGATGAACTATTCTCAATTGTACTAGAAAGTTAAAGTTGTCATTTACTCCCTGGTAACAAACATGGATACATAGTCACACACTAGGCACATCTGCCATTGTTGATAAACATATTTGGGTTTTGCTCATAAATATATGAGCATGCAAACTATCAAACGAAGACAGTAATATCAGTGTTTATGGACCAACTAATTTAGGAATTGGATTTCAGAAACAAGGATTTCTTATAGATAGTGAGATCAGAGGGTGAAACTGATAGGCAAGAATCTGTTTATCAATTTGCAGAAGTCGAGATAGACCTGCATTGTACAGGTTAGACACGCAAGAAGAATGATGGGCCAAGAAGTCGAGAACATATAATGAAGTTCCATGATATAGCTTGGATTGTGTTTTGTCGCCTTTTCCAGTTTACCAGTCATTCTCCGTGTCATTGGGGTTTCTCGTGTTTTTTCATCATTTTGTTTTTATTTTTTTATGTTGTCATGCTAATTGATCCCTATGTGGTTTGCTGTTACCGAATTTCCTTGTAATGTGTCAGTGCAAATTTACCTTTTGTTTCTGTGAAACTATTGGGTTTAGATCTTGCATAAGAAGTTTTGAATGGAAATATTATATGAGGTAGGTTGAGAGACCTTTAATTGTGAACTCTCTTATCTGTTACGAAATGTCTTTCGAGCAGCGTACCAGCATCAAGATCTCGTTGCCCAGTCAGGCAGTGGGCCACCAGCTTCTTTGTTGCTTTTATGGTACGTTTTCTTATCAGTTTCATTTCATATCATCACTAGAAGCATTTTAGTGAGCATGAATATAATTCGGAAAGGAATCTGGATTTGCTTTCACTATGAAGAGAGCTTCTTAGTAAGCAACAGTTCTTCAGTATGCAATCGCTGTTAAACACTGTCCTAGCCTCCTAGGCCAACTACACTCTTCTCAATTACATTGTTTGATTGGTTTGAGCGAATCTGATTTCTGACATAAAATAGTATGGCTTACCGAAATGTTGGAATGATTCAAATTTTGGACCAGAGAAGTTAAAAAACTTTGCGAATTTGAGGACGACCAAAAATTAATTATGGGCGATTTTTTTAAATAATCCTATGGATGTGGCTAAGGGGTGACCTAGGTGTATGTAAAAATACTAAAATACCCTTTCATTAATCAAATAGTTACCAAAAAACCTTTCACTAATAAAAACTAAACCTAAACCTATTTCACTCCACTTCCTCTCAAACTACCGATTTTGAAATTTTATTTTCTCTTCTTCTTCTATTTTTTCAAACTACCGATTGTGGCACAATCGAATTCATCTTCAACCGATTAATCGTAAACCAATTAATCGTCGTTACTACAATCTAAAGATGGTTCGACAAAAGTAAACAAATCGTCAACCTCCTAATACAACGTGGCCGGGTTTTGCCACAAGAATAAGAGATCGAGAGATTGTTGAAGAACAATACGAAAAACGCGAAGAAGTTGAGCTAGAAACGGAGACCGATTCCGACAATCATCCTCTCGAGCACTTGATGGCTCCAATAAGGTAAGGGGTTTGCCATATTTTGTGTTCATATTGATTGAATCGCATGAATTAGTCACTAGAATATCAAGGGTTTTAGGTTAGATTGCACAATCTGTAGTTTCGTGGTTGTATTAAACTACCGATTGTGCTAGTGTTCTTCACTGCTCATTAAAATCATGCACAATCTGTAGTTATGTTTAGGTTATAAACTACCGATTTTATTACTGGATGCAAATGTAGTGATAATCGGTAGTTTTGTATAGGGTTAAACTACCGATTGTGCAAGCTAGTGATCCTCAAAAACATTCTTCACAATCGGTAGTTATATTTAGACATAAACTACCGATTGTATTACTGGATGCAAATGTAGTGATAATCGTTTCGTTTAGGGTTAAACTTCCGATTGTGCTAGTTAGTGATCTTCAAAAACATCGATCACAATCGGTAGTTAGATTTAGACATAAACTACCGATTGTTTTACTAGATCCAATTTTAGTGATAATCGGTAGTTAAATTTTTTATGTAACTACCGATTGTACCTTTGTCCATATACTTTTGTGTTCCATTTTTTTTTGTTAACAATCGGTAGATAATGTAGAGCCCGAGCTACCGAAGCTTATTTTCTAGCTCCTATTTTTGGGAACCGCAATTGTGCACAATCGGTAGTTACGTTGTTTTTTTGACTACCGACTGTTAACAATATGTTGAGTTCAGTGTACTTTGTCTACCGATTATGTACTGAAATAGTTGTTCTTTATCTTGTATCAAAGAAGGGAAAGGCGTTCTAAGCAAGGCCACGATACAATTCTATCGGGGCCTCGTCGTGAAGGTGGTAAGAAGGTTACCGCTAGTGCAAGACGACAAACGAGCACTAGGGGAATTTTTATAACCGAACGAACTCAACCAAGCGTTCCAAGAAGTAGAAACGAAGAAGAAGGAGGACCAAGTGCTCCACAAGATAGATACTTCGAAGAAGGTGGACCAAGTGGTACACAAGAAAAAGAAAATGCTACAAAGAAGCAAGCTAGGAAGAAAGGAGGACACAAGGTCCCCGACTCTTTGAAGATGAAGGGTCTACAACAAGGTCAAATCCCTGGCCTCCCAAGAGATGGAGGAGATCTATTGTTTGGGTACAAGGATTCTTGGGCCAAAGAAATCTACTCTACTGAGGAAATAATTATAAAACACCATTCTTAACATATTGTCTTTTTATTCTTTTTATTCGTAGAAGTATTAACTGTTATTCTAATTGTTTTTTAATTCATCGTGTATATTAGGACAATTCTAATGCGGTCCGTCTACTCAAACCTTCGGCTGCACCAACAAAGATGAACGATTGGCCGTTGGAAGGTGAGTGTCAACGGTTCAAGGAAATTATACTGCAATTGAGGCTATCTACGGCCGCCGAAAACTCCATGTTACATCACGACCGGGTGTCGATATCGGCATTCATAGAGAGGTATTATCCTGAGACCGATACTTTCCACATGCCGTGGGGAGAGATGGCCATCACACCCGATGATGTACTGCAGATTCTAGCTCTCACCGACCATGATATGGCGGTGAAGTTTGACTATGTGAAGCAGTTAAGATGAGACCAACTTTATGTTTACACTCAGAGGTGCTTTGGTTGGGACCGAGCGACCTCCGATGAAGAGTTTAGCCGGTGCGCTAAATACAAAACCAGGAAATTCAGCATGGTGGCACTGATGAATATGTTCAGAGGCACCAAGGCTAAGGAAGCGATGAACCCAGAGTTTAGCGATGACGAGGTAAATGCTGCAGCCACAGCATATCTTCTCTGTGTTTTGGGATGTGTGATTTCCCCCGCTAGTGGCAACCGGGTGGACGCCAACCTTTTACAACTTTTGCATCCCCTCCACAAAGTTCAAGACTATTCGTGGGGCACCGCATGTCTTGCGTTCTTGATGGAAGAGATGAGAAAGGCATCCCGGGAGCAGACTAGCCAAATAGCCGGGAACCTGAGCTTACTCCAGGTATTTTGGTAACTCCATTGATGGTTTGATTGTTATTTATTTTTTCCTCTTTTAAGAATCAATTTTCTCATATTTGGTTTGATATGTACACTAGACATGGATCTATGATCACTTCCCGTCCCTGGAGTTGGCCAGAGAGAACCCGGCATGGGAGAAAGGCACAATCCGAGGCACCAAATACATCTTTTCGGGCAACCATTCAAGGATCAAATAGCAGGAGTTGATTACTTTGAGGAGGAAACTAGACTCCATGGCGTCCAAAGATGTATGCTTTGATCCCTACAGGGAAGACCTAGGTAATGGTCATATAACGCGAAGGTCTGAGTTGGCGTTCTATTATGGACCCTTGTGGCATCCAACTGGATATGTCATGTACAATGCCACAAGGGTGATGCGTCAACTAGGTTTTGTCCAAGAACAACCTTGGAGTCGTTTCAGGGGCAGGTTCGAGCTGGACATGGAGAATTGTGTTTGTGGTAAGGACTCGATCACAATTATTTACTCTGGTAACCCATCGGTTGAACATTGGGACAACAAGATGCAATCTATGATCAACGAGGGGAGACCTGTCACCCGAGCTGATGAAGCAGATCATGGCTATATGGTATGGTACCGGGAGCATTCTCATCTTCATGTGATCCGTGCAGATAAAGGAAAAAGCACCAGTGTGCCCGAATATAGGTGCATTATCAAAGACAAACCCTCGGGTTATGAAAGGCTGGTACGTAATGTTATTTCCATTTGATTTTAGTATTACGGATCAATATTTTAGATAATAATCGTTTGATTGTTATTGCCTATAAATAAAAAAATAAAAAGGTTGCATTTTTGTCGAACAAGATAGCTGGGTGCATCAATGCGGGAGTGCCTCCAACGAGTGCGCATAAAGACCTCATTGACAACATCGATAATGAAGACTATGCTATCAAGTTTGGAGAGAAATATGCAAATCGGTCGAAGAGGGTAACATTAAAGCACAGTAAAAGATCTCGTGGATCAACGAGTGTTGCTCTTGAAGCAAATATCCCTAAAGCCAATACCGTGATGCTCGTGCTCGTGCTCCTTGTACCAAAACCAAAAGAGTTAGAAATTAGATTGTGGTTGTTAACTTGATGGATATTACTATGGTGTTTAAAATTACTGGTTTTAATGTATAACATTTGAAAGGATTTTATGTTCTTTTTTTGGGTTATCAATTGATTTGCAATCGATTTATTTTTAACAAGTTATTTTCTTCAAATTTTGCATTATAATCGGTAGTTAACGGGTTTGAACAAACTACCGATTGTGTATATTCAGCAACAATCGGTAGATAACAAACTACCGATTATGTAAGCGTAGTACAATCAGTAGTTAAATATCTACCGATTGCATTTACCCCAGGAACTGTCTGTTCCTGGCCACTTTTTGTATGATAATCGGTAGTTTAAGAATTTCTTAAATTACCGATTGTGGTTGTAGAAAATGTTCAAATTTTTTAAAAACTTTCGATTTCCAATTTGGGACTACTTATTATAATCTGTAGTTTTAGAATTTCTTAAACTACCGATTGTGTTTGTACAAAATGTTGAAATTTTTAAAAAAAAAATCGATTTCCAATTTGGGGATACTTCTTATAATCGGTAGTTTAAGAATTTCTTAAACTACCGATTGTGGTTGTACAAAATGTTGAAATTTTTTAAAAAAAAATCGAATTCCAATTTGGGGCTACTTCTGATAATCGGTAGTTTAAGAAAAAATTAAACTACAGATTGTGCTTGTACAAAATGTTCAATTTTTTTTTAAAATTTGATTTTCAATTTGGGGCTACCTATTATAATCGGTAGTTTAAGAATTTCTTAAAACTACCGACTGTGGTTGTAGAAAATGTTCAAATTTTTTTAAAAAAATCGAATTCCAATTTGGGGCTACTTATTAGAATCGGTAGTTTATGAATTTCTTAAACTACCGATTGTGTTTGTAGAAAATGTTCAAATTTTTTTAAAAAAATCGATTTCCAATTTGGGGCTACTTATTATAATCGGTAGTTTAAGAATTTCTTAAACTACCGATTATGGTTGTACAAAATGTTGAAATTTTTTAAAAAATTTCGAATTCCAATTTGGGGCTACTTCTGATAATCGGTAGTTTAAGAAAAAATTAAACTACCGATTGTGTTTGTATAAAATGTTCAAATTTTTTAAAAAAATTCGATTTCCAATTTGGGACTACTTATTATAATCGGTAGTTTAAGAAATTCTTAAACTACCGATTGTGGTTGTACAAAATGTTTAATTTTTTTAAAAATAATCGAATTCCATTTTTGTTACCGTTTTGTTACCGTTCTGATTTGTTACCGTTGATCAACGGCTACAATTTGTATTCTGATACACATATAAATAAATGAATATTTATATCTCTCATTCCCATTTCAAATCCACAGCTTTTACATTTCATAGAAAATTTATAATCTCTCGTTTTCATAAAATATGGCTTACGAAAAGTTTAGGCTTAATGCAGAGAATTTTACCGTAGAGGAAGATTTATCTCTATGTCGAAACATAGTATTACATTATCCAGCAAGGGGTCATGAACGTCGGATGAATGGTTCAATGAGCATGGAATGGTTAGAACATATTCATGCTAACTTTTGTAATGAAACCGATAACCCCAATAACCGGAACAGAGCAGACCTTTTTTATCGATATATGGAAATAACAAGGCCAGTACTAGAATTTTCTACTTTAACCGCTAAGGTGAATGAAAGAAGAATTAGGAATGAAACTGATGATGAAGTTGTTGCCAGATCTCTGGAGGAATGGAGAAGATGGAAAGGTTCATATTCCAGGTACCAACCTCATTTCGAGATCCTAAGGGTGATGGAAGAATACAACCCTTTTGTGTTGATTATTCTCCGAAGATGTGAAGAACGTCGTCCCGGGCGTCATAAGACCCGTTGAAGGTTTGATAATAGGTTTGCTTAAGGGTTTAAGTGTAATCTAATGAGTTATTATATTTCATTTCCTTTAATGTTACAGGATGTATGCCTTTTCAATTCAATAAAATGATTTATTATCTTTTTTAAAAAAAAATCGAATTCCAATTTGGGGCTACTTATTAGAATCGGTAGTTTAAGAATTTCTTAAACTAACGATTAACATAATCGGTAGATAATAGTGTACCCAAAACTTCCGATTGTTAATATTAGTTCGAACTTAGTGTACATATTTTCTGTACACTCTTGTTACACCATGCCTCAAAGGATTATTTTTTTTGAAAAGAAGAGCCGTTAAGACTCTAATCTATATAAGGAGGGTGACATCTTCTCATTTATGCACCTCCAATACATTTTAACTCTCCAACTTCGAAGAAATAACCGTATAGATTAATGGCTCAACCTATTCTCAGCTAAAACAGCCACCTTTTCCATCTCTTTTCCTTTACCGATTCTTCTACTCCCTTTACTCTCATTCTCCATTGAAAATGTATCCAAAATCTTTACCTAAACAATCAAATAAAGGAAAGTAAAAGATGGTGATAGAGGAGTTCAAAACCATTGAAATCAATTCGTTAACCGATTCCGAGGCAGATATCTATGTTTTGGATCCTCGACTCTTTTTAAGGGAGAAAGACTTGTCAGGCAGAAACCCATACTACAATGAAGCTGGAGAGTACATAGGTCCACTTCAGGCTGATCCTAAGGGGAACGAGAAGAAGAAGAAAAAGCGGGTTGAAACTAGGACCAAGTCGAGAGTAACAAGGAGTGGAAGAATTTTATGAGATCAATGAGATTGATCACTTTCAATTTCTATAATGTGTTTTGTTTCTTTTTTTTCGGATGTTTTCAGTTTTTTTGAACAAGTTTAATGAACAATATGTAGTAAGTTTATTTGAACAAGTTTTTCTCCGGATGTTGAAATAGTATTACGAAGTTAGATGTTAAGTAAAATCGGCATAATCGGTAGATAATAATGTTTCTAAACTACCGATTACATACAATCGGTAGTTATTTATGTTCACTAACTACCGATTGTGGCAAGAAAACTTCTGGACAACAAAACCATTTAAATTGTAAACTACCGATTACAAAGTTTAAAATTTTAAAGTTTAATTCATTATATGTTTACAATCGGTAGATATAAATTTTCAATGCCTACCGATTGAGTAAGATGAAGAGTTCGAAATTTCGGAAGTTTTGAGAAATTCAATTTGGAGCGACACCTATAATCGGTAGTTTAAGTACTCCATTAAACTACCGATTGTACAATCGGTAGGAATAAAAATCACGAGCCTACCGACTGTATAAAACTATAACTCGAAAAATCAATTTAAAACACTCTTGATTTCTATTCCAAAACTAACTCAAATAATTTTCTAACACTAACTATAACCAAATTAATTAACTAATTAATCAAAATTAATACTAATTAAGCAAGGGTAGATTAGCCATTATATAAATTATATGGATAAGGATATATTGAGATTACTTCAAAATGACCTTATTTTGTTTTATTAGTCACCCCTAATTAATTTTAGGTTTCCCTCAAATTCACAAGGTTAAAAACCCAATGAAAATCAATTATTTCCTACTGTTTAAGATATTTTTAGTAAAGAATTTGCCTCTAAATTATAATTAGTTGATCTTATTTCCTGTCAGTAATACCTCATTTTACATCATTGTTACTCAGGATTGTGGTCCCTTTTATTTTCCCTGTAGTATTTTGTAACATTTAGCATTTGTCAGTGGGCAAAAATACAATTAGAACAGATGAGATTTGAATGATTTTCTATCTAACGTGTGCTTGTTGCTTTGCATAATTGGATGGAGAAATTAGCAGCCCTGATGTAACTAGTTATTTTTGCTTCTTTTGTCCATCAAAACCAAAAAATATGCCTTGAGAAACTGGTCAAAGATCTCTATGAATTACTAGTTAATCCTAGATTCAAGACCCGTTTACCCCCTAATATATCCGTCTAACCCGATTTAACCCTTAGTCCAAAAATAAATTTTTGGATTAATTTTGTGAGTCGCTCGTCCAACTCACGTGTGGGTCTTAATAATACTTTTCTATAAATATCAAAAATATCTTTTTGTCTACAACCTTCGTTATAAACAGAGAGAGAAACAGTGAGTTATCTTCTTATATTTTTGATCGATCTATATATGTGTTTTAGGTCTTCAGACTGATTCTAGATTTGTATTCAAGGAGACGTAATCTTCATATTTTTTTGATTTTCTTAGACCTAGTTTTCAATTTCAGATCTGTAAGAAGGAGAAGAAGACGATTTGTTGTTGAATTTTTGGTATACGGATCTAATTTTTTGTATTTTCGTTTAGGTTTTTTCGTTTTAATGGAAAAAGCAGAGAGAAAAGTTGTTTCTCTAACAGGGTTAACAACTTTTAGAATCCGAGTAATGTAGGAGTAAATGAAACTATTTTTTTCGTTAAAAATCCGAGTAGTGTAGAAGTTGAAGGACGTGGGATCAGTACACGTGATGGACAAAATTATAATTAAAAGTTAAACTTATGATTAAAGTGGATTTCCCAGATGGACTAATGGTTAACACGATCCGAATTTTTCGGACCATCTAGCAAATTTCCCCAAAGATTTTGCTACATTTGACTACTTTTTGCAGGCATTCATTTCAATTCAAAATTGGTATTGTTTTGTTCATCTTCTCTTCTCTTTATCTTTGCGTTCACGACATTAGGAAGGACAACAGGTAATGACTTGAGCTGGCAAAATATCGCCCCTTTCATTTGACCTGACCCATTAAATCGTGTACTTTGACTAAATTACATCCTTTATAAACTCCGTACCTCCGTACTTCTTCTATATTCCAATCAAGTTCAAACAACAAATCCCATGGCTTTTTATTCTTCCCTTTTCACGTTTCTTGTTCTCAGTTTCTTCATCCTCTCTGTCTCCAATGCTCAACCTTCTTCTTCCCAGCCTGGAGGTCTCATTTTTTCTGTCGAGAGAGATTCATCTACTCTCCAATATGTCACCAAGATCAGCCTAGGAAAAGTCCCCATAAACGTAGTCGTTGATCTCGGTCATAAATCCTCCTGGATATATTCTAGTGCTGGTTGTGCATCTACTTCGATTTCAGCTGTCGTAACAGCTCAATCAAACAATTTGAAAAATGGGGAATGGGTTTCAGGTCCAAACGTTACAGCTCGTGGGATTTCACTCGGCTGTGAAAAGAATTCTCGTGTCTTACGGGGACTTGCAAAGGATACTAAAGGAATTGCCGGTCTTGGACGATCAAGTCTTTCCTTGGCTTCACAATTTTCAGTTGCATTTCGGTTCCCTAATAAATTTGCTTTGGAGTTAGCTTCAACTAGCGAAGGTTCCCTGTACTTCGGGGATGGTCCTTACACTAGCCAAAACTTCAGGCAGCCATTAGCTTACACACCACTTCTCACTAACTCTTATTTCCCAGTGATTATTTCATTGATGTGAAATCAATCGACATGGACGGTTCAAATGTCACAATAAACAAAGGATCATTGGCCATCAACAAGAGTAATGGAGTGGGAGGAACTAAATTTAGTACTTTAGTTCCTTACACTACTATGGAGACATCAATATACAAGGCCTTCACAAGTGTTTATATTAAGACAGCTAAAGCCAGGGGTATTTCTACGGTTGCTCCCGTTGCACCTTTCAGTGCTTGTTTTAATGGATCGACTATAGAAAGTAGACCAGATGGACTTGTCGTGCCACAGATCTTTCTTCGCTTGCCCAACAATGTAAATTGGATTATGACTGGGCCAGGTAATTCTCCTTTGAAGTTTATTAAGGAAAATGTATATTGTTTGCCATTTGTAAACGGAGGTTCAAAGCCGAAGACTTCAATTGTTATTGGTGGTCATCAGATGCAATTTAGTATTCTAGAATTTGATATTGCAAGATCAAGAGTAGGGTATAGTCCACCTATTAAAGTTTGATCAAGTTGTAGATTTGTTGCATAATTTCAATGGGTAGGGATCATGTCCCCATTTTTTCTTTGCCTCGTTATTTTTATCATTATCTATTTAATAAGACTGTAATAACATCTTCTCTGTAATAAGATCAGTGATCCTCTGTTTTTGACTTCTGGTCAATATCTCGTGGCCACCGATACTGTCTATATGATTCTTCGAAAGCGATTTAAGAGCGACGTTGTAGTAAAATATATTTTGATTTTAGTGCACCACACAAACAGCAGAGTATCGAATAATGATTTTTGTCGAAGGAAGAGCGGATCTCAAAAATCGTAGTCACTTTATGAATTAGGACAAACTCAGTGTATTTTTTTGATTCGGACCAATTCGACCCCGGCTAAATACACCCAAGTCAATTCTCGAACTCAAATAGTCAAACCCATTCCTAGAAACTCCACGGGTTTTACTTATAAAACTTGATTTGTTTATCTCTATACAGCTGCAGAGTTTGATGAATTAACCAAATCATGGTAGGCAGCTGAGCTCATCGAAAAGCTAGATTAAAAGCTCATAAAAAATTATGTAGTTTCAAAAACGAAATAGAACAGGTCAAGAAAAAATCATAACATTAAAAAAAAACACAATCTAAAACAATTCATGAAGTATCAATCAATTGTTGTAGAAAATATTAAACAAATTATTAAAGATCAATTGATTAGCTGATGGAGCAGAAGATTTTGAATGGAAAATAATTAAAGAAGATGATGGTTGGAACATTCGATTTGGGTAGTGGTAGAATTGTTCCCTTTGGTGGAATTGTTCCCTTCTATCAGATTTTTTAAAGTTTTAGCAAAACCCGGTGTTGGCGGTGGAATCGACTACAGTGGTGGCGGAGTCGTTTGGGGAACAGGTGTGGGTGTTGTATGGGTAATAATTGTATTTGGTAAGGGAAATTTAGTCCGGTTTAGAAAAATATATTGAATCATTCCTAGCTAGCGAGGTTAAAAATATGGAAGAAACAAGTTTTTCCATGACTCTGCCACCCAGTCAATTCTATTCCATTTAATCCTTTTTTCATGGCCCAAATCTGGTGGCCGACAATCGTTCGGACTTTAGAAAAGTTGTATCGGGGCAACCAATAGAGCTAATAATACGTAAAGCAGCGGCACCTGTAGTAGAACAGAGGACTGATAGCGATGCCCGTTGACCGATTTACGATGTTTCCGTCGCTGACGTTCGTCAAGCAGGCCACGTGGATCGGCCAGGGTCTCCTTTTACTAATGAGGCCTCGATCCCGAAGCTTTCGGAGTATCTTTTTTACAGGGGCCTCTATCTGTATAGGGAATTCACTGTTGGATTATGATTTTTTTTCTCCTCAGATTATTTTTTACTCTTCCTTTAATAAAAATCCAAATATACAGACCAAGATGAGATTTAGAAGGTTGGAGGGTCTAGTAACATTGTATGCTATTGGCAGACCCCATCTTCCAAGCTCCATCTCTACCTTTAATATCATGTGGCTAAAAATTGTATCAAAAGATTAATTGATCATATTTATCAACCTGCTAATCAGAGTACCAATTTATTGGAAGGGATACCAAAATTTATACAAGACACATTAACGGATTCTTTGACTTAAATTTCATAACTTAACTGTTTTATCATCAGATATAAATGGATGGATGGTCAAGATCAAGATGAGATTTTTAAAGACAAGGAAAGTATAAGCAACCATCCATCCATTTATATATGATGGTGGAGAAATTAAGTAAAAAATTAAATCATGAAATTTAAGTTAAAGGATCCGTTACAAATTATAAAATATAGAATTTTGGTACTCTCTTTAAAATTGGCTTATCTAGTACCCATCAGTAATTATGTGGCTCTTAGTTGTTCCTGCTAGGACTGTATAGCCTAGTCAGTATGAACCACCTAATCCAAGTATCCCATGAAAATCCATGGGTCGTCATAGGCCCGAGAGATTGGTTCATTAAGATATAGTATAAACTATCATTTGGTCATAATACGAGTAATTATGTTTCAGTTTGGCTCTGTGGGTCTGAACCAATTACTCTAAGATCTTTTTTAGAAAAGATTCTACTATCCAAAAAATGGTATTTGGTCCTAGGATAGACGTATCTTAAAACTAAAGAAAAAAACTTTAGAATAACATATTTCTCAAACTATAAATCAAAATTTATAAATTCGATTCGCCTACTAGTGTCAATCTCTTCTCTACATATGGTTACTGAACAAAATCCCATCATCAATACTTATATATTGTTGCTTGTATTAAGAAATTCTAAACAATTACGGGTCGAAGAGTTCTTAATTAGCAGTAGAAATATGAATTAACAATTTAATTTCGAACTTAAACAATTAACAAATAATCATAGTTCCAGTATTATCATAATAGATATTTGAACAATAACAAAAATAATGGAAAAAAAACAAGTTATTGCATACCAATTATATATTTATGTTTCGGGCGTCGAAATCATCTCCGATCAAATAATAAATTAGCTACTCATAATTTTAGAGTTCACAAATTGAATTCAAGAAGAAAATAAGTTTAAGCAAACCCTAGAAGCGAGAAAAACCCTTGAGCGTATGAACCTTACAAAACCAAGAAAAGAGATGAGATGTGATGATATCTTTCTTGTTGAAGTTGCTCCCCTTTTATGGCCTATAACTTGTCTTCAAATTAGGAATATAATTATATCCATCAAAATCTAACCTATTATATCCATCGAAATAGCAAACCCTCACCTTCGAACTACTCATACACCCTTGGAAAACTCATGGCTAACCGGCGACAAAGTCTTGGTGAAACGAAAAAGAGTGAGAGCGAGAAGAAACTGAGTTATAAAACTCGAACTAGCCTTAGGTTATGAATAAGAACTGGATTTAGGCGCCCAGTCCTTAGATACGGGGCATCCCAAAAGGTTAAAGGAAGTGGCTTCCCTGAGTAGATGAACTCAGGTGCTTTAGTAACTCTCTTTTAAGCACAAATAGTTATCCCTTATCTTTGCCTGATCCGTCGATAACAGTCGCATATGAAATGACGATTTTGCCCTTTTAGATAACTTCATTTTTCTTTTACTTCATATAACTCCAAAGTACTTATAAAATAGAAAACAAACATAATACACACAAAATAAAATAAAAATAGCAAAGAAAGCATAACCAATTGATAATAAATAATAATTAAGTTGTTTTAGTCACCTATCACTATCTTTCGTATGTGAATTCGATAGCGCCAACTAATGAAGGAGTTCATATAGAGAGAGGGGTCAACTATCAATCTCTTTTCATGACGTATATTATGGAACTACCCGAGTTTCCCTTAATATATAAGTATTTCGACGTTTTATCCTGAAATTGTTTTAGAAAGAAATCGCATAATGAACATTATATAGATTTTCTTTGAAGCGTACCCGGAATAAAAATAGTGCTCAAAAGGCACATCTTAACCCAAACCAATGTTTTTTTAGGTTGAGAAACCCTAATTTTGAAAAGGCGCAACTGTTGAATATATCTTAACCATATATTTCACATGTAACTTCTCAAATCGCATGTAGTTCATAAAGGTGAAACTTTTTCGCATGTATCTTCTCTTTTTCAAAACTCAAACACGTATTGTTTATCGTTTTTTCTTTTAACCTTAAGGGAATCAAAATATGGGTATGACTTGGCAAATGATACTCTATTTTTTCCAGTATTTTTGAAAATGAATATCATGACCAATGTAGTCAATATCGGATTTTGGTTTATCTCGGTCGGTACCGAGATACTGGTACAAGTTTGTATCGGGGAGAATATCGGTGAAATATCGGTTCCAAATTTTATACCTATAAATATTATATCAAACATTATGTAAATTAACTTGCCCTATCAAAGTAACTATGACAACAAAAGCCTCACTTGGATGTCAAACCCATTGTATATATAATTTCAGAACAATTTAAAGAGTTGTGGTTGAAAGTTGTACAAAGCTCGAATTCTAGAGTTTTTGGCCCCACTTGAAAGAATAATAAACCAATAGTAATTGTGAGTTTTGAGATTTTTTTGGCGTTTTTCACCGCACATGAACTGGGATGGGTGAAATATACACTGACTTATATACCCTAATTTATCGTCCCCATCTTCTTCACATCCACTCATATTTTTTTACCCTAAATTTTGCCAAAATTTTCCATATAAATCTTCATCTCCAGGGATACAATTGCTACTATCCCCATCTTCTGGGTTGCTTTCTGAGCGGTGGAAGAAAAACATGTTGCACTGCTTTACTTTTATAGCCCTAATGCCTTCTCTTTTTCTCTCTGCCGGAACCTTAATTATCTTTCACGGATTTCTTCTGCCTCTTTTCTCTTGGTTATTTTCAACAACTCTATCTTCAAGATATGTTTTGATTTTCTACTGATTGTTCTATTTTTATTTCGAATGTGATAATACATGGTACTAGAGGTTTATCAGTTCGGAACAAGTGTGAATTAGGTTTTTTTTTCTATGTTTTTTTTTATTTTCGGTTTCTTATTTTTTATTTATTTCACTATTTTTTGGGTTTATAGCTGAGGGCTTATGAGTTACATCAAATCCATCTTGATTTATAGCGAAAATGGATCTGTGGATTTCAATCTGATTTTGATTTTAAGTTGGAATCAAGAAAATCAGGATGAGATGAGTTTAGTGGATTTGATGGGTTATGTAGAAATCAGTTCACAAATTGATTTTGATTGATGAGTTGCTGTGGAGTTATAAGCATGAAACAGATAGCTATGGATGCAGTTCAAGGTTGATTTCTAAGTTTGCAGAAAAAATAAAAGAAAATAAAAGAAGAGAACAAGATGTCGCTGCTATGGGTTCTTTAGTTGTTTATCTAGAAGTGGACAGAGTTCTTGGCAGTAAATAAAGATGAGGGGTTTTTCTTGAATGACAGATTGAATACAGGGGAGAACTGTCGCTCCTGCTGCAATATGAGATGGGTTATATTTGTAAATTCATTGAAATGGGTTTGCTTTCACCGTTTTTGATTTAGTAGGTATGAGTTATCAAATCGAATCAGACGAAGAATACGATTAGCTCCCTGCTGATTACTTTTCTTTTTCTATTTTGTTAGTGAAGTTTTTCCAATGTTTTTCATATTCCCCTTTTATGCTACTAAAAAAAAATCTAAAGCTATGTGCAGTGGACCATAGATTGCAACAATGGTATTTTTTGACTTTCATCATAAATTATAAGCTCATCTCAGTTTGGAAATTCAAGCTAACTGATTTAAATTCTAAGCTCATCTCAGTTTGGAAAATCAAGCTAGCTGATTTGTGGTGCGTATGTTAGCTGGAAATTCAATCTTTTATCTCAATCGGCCAGGTGAACCTGATTGTAAGTATTATTTAAGAAAACTTTATGTAGTTTTCCATATTATTCACTTTGAATATGTAATTCTGTTTTCTTTGACTCTTTTTTTCCCTATTATGCATAAGGATATTCATCTTGCTTGGAGAATCAGAGGTGAACATGCTTGATAAATTGGGGGTGGGTTAAGTTTAATTTCTGTTCGTATCTTTTGGTGGTTTATATGTAAATGTGTTATGTGTCTTTTCTTTTTTCTGTTATTAACTGTGTTATGAAATGATTTATCTAATGAAAAATATTCATAGTATTATCTTTCTTCTGATTTTTATCTCATAGTATTCATAAGTTCATTATTATGTCGCTATAAATCGATTTTCATTTCAGAGATACAGTGGTCGAGTATTGTAAGCATATAATGAAACTGCCAAATACTCTTAATGAATTATTTTCGGAAGCTCTAGGTTTACAACAAGACCACTTAAGAAACTAACAGACCCAAGTTTTTTCACTATTCTTCTTCAAGATGACATTGGGCCTTCAATTTCTGCATCAGAATCATTGGGTTAGTGTCAAGCCTATCCCTGGTACTTTTATTGTAAATATCGACGACCTTCTTCAGGTAATTGTATTTACAAAATATGTTATTTATTTGAGAAGCACATATGTAATAAATCATGCATATCAAACCGGTCATTTGTTTAATATGCAGCTTATTAGCAATGACAAGTTTAAAAGTATGGAGCATAGAGTACTTGCCAATCATACTGGACCGACAGGATCAGTGATTCAGTGGCTTGCTTTGTCTGACCAAGTATAAACAAATCCTAAAAGATTTATGATCCTATAGGGGATCTACTTTCTCAAGACAATCCCCATGTTTACAAAGCAGTGACATTTAAAGAGTATGCAAATTATAGCCATTCTAAAGGGTTGAACGGTTTTCTGCCTTAAACTACTTTAATTTTTGATAGCATCGGTTATGGGGTTTTCCATATCAGAGGGAGCACCTAAGTTGTTTTTTTTCTTTTATATCTGATTTCATGTAGTTGTTTAATGTTATTGAATAAGAGTTTTGACCAGCACAATACCAACCGTGATATACGTTTTTCTTTCTTTCCTATGCTGTGAAATGAATCTACTGATAAATTATTTGATTTTATTGATTGTAGCTTATAATTTCCTTTTAAAGCATGCACCACTAACCCAAAATCTAGTTACTCATTTATATCTTTGTAAAGAATAAGAAGATGTTAATGCGGTTGATAATGCACAACAGGTGGATTTGTATTGGGAAGTGGTTTGAGGAGTTATTTGTGCAATTTAAATTTATGAATTTTTCTTGGTTATATATTTAAGTTCCTAACTTATATTGCAATGGTGACGCGCCATGCGAATTAAAAAATGATGCTTGCTCATGCATCAAGTGCACAAGAGATGTAAGGTACAAATCTTATTTTGTTGGCATATGTGACTCTTATTCCGTTGAATGTACACACCATAAGTTGGTTCTTACTTAAAAGTTGTTATCAGTAAATCATTATTGAAGGTGGGGATGCCTGAGAAGTAGTAGCTATTATGGTTGTTAGGTGGCCAAGGGGTTGCATATTCTCTATCTAGACTACCGTAAAGAATAGTATATAAGGAAGATGCAAGCCCTGGCATAGCATGTTGTATATGTGAATATCGCAATTAGTAGAAAGTAGTAATCTATAGGAGTTATAACTCAGAAAGGGATGGGCTAAAGTGACCCTTACGCGGTACTGTAAATCCCCACATAGGGGTATGTACTTGAAAAAGATTTCAAGAAGCGATGGGATAAAATTTTTGCATACGGAATTCTTCAATCCATGAAAACCATATAAACAATTAGGTTCAGTTCTGAAAATGGTGTATGTCTAAAATATAATACCCGTGGTAAGAAAAGTAATTTTTTTCACTGTGCGGGTTGGTGCTCAAAAGTATTCAAGGTCATGCATATATATACAAACGTGAAGAAGAAGAGCATTACCTAGGTAATATCCAAAGACTAGGTCAGACGTACTAGCTGCAAAGATAGTAGCAACAAGTCTTTTCTTCGGTATTGAATTATCTATCACACTTATCTATATCACTAATGGATGTGCAGGAATCCCCTTGGTGTGTGATTTCTACTCTGCTGGGTAAATAAGGTTAAGAAAGAATGACTGGTGATGATTTAAGATCTATGTTTATTTATTCCAAAGCAGCTAATGGATTTCTTTTCTTAAATACAATATATCTCACAAGTATTGGTCATAAAAGTATTGGCCCGATCAAATAAAACATTACTATCCATATGAGTTACTAACTTAGGCTCGTGCAATATACGGCTAAACAACTAGTATCATTTGATTTAAGTATTCATCACACTAGATAGCTACGAAAGATTCTGGATAAATTATAAAATAAAATAAATAAATAAGTTTTGACTAAACACACGTAGTAGAATTGGTGGAAGAAAAGATTTAAAATCTTCCCGTATCTACTTAGGATGTCATTTAGAGACTTCTTAGTTGATGTTGTGAGATAATTTAATATTCACGTGGGACCCTCTTAAAAACTACCCAATAAGAAACTCAACTCATATCCTTAAGCTACTTCTTGTTACACCAGAACAATAAGTTATTTCTACCCTACGGACTTTGTTACAGAAAAAAAAAAAAAAAACTTTGTAACAGATTAAGAAGAGTTATTTCAAAAGAATCAAAACCTTTAAACTTCTTGATTAATGTTCCTTCTGTTAACAAAAAATTACTCTTTAATCTCATTACAAACTTCCTATGTCGGATGATATCAAAGGAAAATTTCAGACCGATCAGTGACGAAACCAGGAATTAAATTTAAAGAGGCTAACCAAATTTAAATATGTGGATTTTTAATGGACTAAATTCGAAATATTAAGTGGACTAATAATAAAATATACGAATAAAAGTAAAGTGCTTTAAGACGGTTATGATGATTTTAAGGGGGGCTAGAACCAAGGTTAGTCAACCCTTGGTTCCGCCCATAGGACCGATACAACCGACTCAGCCGATTTTATCGTTGAAAACTCGTCTCGGCGAGATATGAAAAATCGTCTCGCTCTAGTGGCGAGAATGAAAAAAACGTAATTTTCTCAAGATGGCCGAGATTTACTACACTGGCCCTGACGACACATGGGATCAGCGACGGAACCAAGAATCTACATGGAAGGGGGGGCTAAAAAAAATTCAATGAATACTCAATTTTACTAACCTCAAATGCGATAAAGTCATAATGGTACCTGAAATCAGTTAAGGAGCTAGAATTCATCTCAGTGGGGGGAAATTTTCAACAACAGAAGTTTTGTATAAGATATACTTATTAAAAAAAATTGACGGCCGCAGGCCGCTACAAAATTTTGAGATTTTGGTATATTTTTTAAAACGAAATTGTAATGTCACATTTAAAAATACAGTATTTTATATGTTCATTCTCATAATAAAGTTGATTTGGTTAATATATCTAGAATTATTCTTATATTGTAGTTGAAATGACTAATTCATCAAAGACGATTTCAATAATTATTAGAATGAAATGACAACACCCGTTAGTATCCCCTGGTTCCGTCGCAGTTGTACTGCAAAGTTTTTCGAGTTTCTTTTTATTCTTTATTTAGTAAAGGGGGCAACAATCACGATAACACCACTCGATTTAGTATAGAACTGTGATTGGAGAACTGCGGCAAACAGATGGAATAGTACATATGTAATAAAAAACGAAACTGATTAATATTTCACTTTTTGTGTCAACTAACCTAATTAGTAACAAAAAGATTCTTCATTTACGATAATTCACCATGTTTTTTTGTAATTCATTGACTAACTCAGATCTTATCTGGGCTAAATGATATTTTCTCAGCAATTACAAAGTCTCAAACAGGCTTTCCAAAATTTTAGGATAGGCTACAACCTACCTAAGCCACCCCTACCTCCGTCATTGCATGGGGTTGAAGGATATTTCTTTATATAATAAGGTATAAATATTATGAAACTATTATAATATTAGTAACTTTATTATATTATATTATTATTTTTATATTTTAGTGGTCGACAAAATCTATGGTCATGCTATCACCTCGTCGGCCGCTTGGTATTTCTCTAGTTTTTTTTAGGACTTTCCATAGTAATTAAATGTATTTGTCTACAGAGACGGAGCCAGTTTAGAGCATGGGTATAATTATATACCCAGTCCAGCTGGCAGTAAACCTATTTCTAATTATTTTTATTTTTTAAGGGTATAAAATTATTTCTCAAGTTTATTTTATAACCCCTAATATGGACAATTTTTTTTTACACCCCTATCTTACAAACCTGGCTTGAAAAGACATCCATCAAATGAAGTAAAACTCATCTATAAACATAGCTTTATAAAAACCTTCAATAAGGGAGAAGCTTCACTCATACATCAAATGTGGATACCGGGGTCTTATTCATGACACCCCAATGAAGTGATTTGGAATTGGCATTCCATTAGTCAGGTTAGCTTGCCGTCAACATCCATTACACGAGAGCGATCTAGCGATGAGCAGGTTAAAAAGATCCCTAATAGGCCTTCGAGGACCGAACCCACATATGTGGCAAAATACGGGGCTACGCCTCTGTTTGCTGATTAACTTTGCTTGGGAAATTTTCCAGTGCCAATTACCATTGGAAATTTGGAATCGACCTAGCTAGTCGAGATCATATTTCATGTTACTAAATACTAACACCTTATTTCAAATTTGTTCTTCAGGATTATGTTCCCTTATTAATTTCCCTAATATTTTGTATTTGTCACGGGTCCAAATGCGAATAAAATAAAACAATTGAGATTTGAGTGATTCTTTATCAGAATATCGAACGGGGCTTGCTACTTTGCATAATGGACAAACAATAGCCATGTTATTGTTTCTGCTACTTTAGTCCAGCAAAATATGCCAGCAGAAAAAAACGATCAAAGATTTTTAAGACCTAGGGGTGGGACTTGGTCGGGTTTTTCAGGTTAGAAGGCTTGGCCGAGGCAAGTCCGAACTAGAAATATCTTGGACGAAAATTGAACATATGGAACTCTTGCCCACGGACAGGCCACGATGTATCTTGGGTTCCACAGATTCCTCGGATTGGCCGATGAAACAACAATTAAGCATTAGTAAAAAAAAAAAGATAGCCGATAACCAATAATTAATCATATTTCACATAATTAAAATGATCAAATGATGCAATATTGAATAAATGCTAATTTTTTATTCATTTATACTAATAAATAGATTTGTGCCGGTGTTGCACACCGGGCATTTTTAACTTTTCATCATTGTTACCTTCAATTTTTGATTTGGTGTGGCGGGACGTTGTCCCGTCCCATCGTGATGGAACGGTTAGGTTTACACCCTTTTTTTTTTGTTTCCTAAGGTAGTCACGGTTTCTGAATATGGTACGTTTAATACTAACGAATTCCAAATTAAATTTGGTTTTGATTTCTATTCCTTAGAGTTTAAACACTGTAAGCCAGGGTTGCCCTTTTTATTTATTTTTTCCCTAATTTTTTTAAACCAGTCATACGTTGCCAAGTGTCCTCACCAAAACTCTCGTTTCACAAAAGCCACAAAAGCCTTATTTCGGGCAATATCAAGCGAGGGTTTCCTCACCGTTCAAGGTGGGAGCTTTATTTGTCTAGGCCTTTAAATCTTTAGATAACTAATAAGACATGAGGTTTTATAATAAGAAACTAAAACCTAGAAAAATTGAAAGATAGTAAAATCTTAATTATATAATTATTTGTTTTTTGGGTTGAACGGGTTGTTCGGATTAATAAAATTTATGTCCATGACCGCCCAAATTAGATCGAGTGGGTAAAATTTGTGTTCAACCCCGCCCAACATTTAGAATTATATTGCCCATACCTGCCCAACGTTCGAATTGGGCTCGAGTTGGGCGGGTTGACCCAACCCAAATTCCACCCTTATTGAGACCCAAACAATGATAAAAAGACATTCTACAATTTATTTTTTTCAGGCAATCAATTCTATTTAAAATTGGCTATGTTCATCTTTTTTTTCTTTTCATCTTTATCTTTATGTTCACGACATTAGGACTATGAACCGTATTGTAGGCGCCCAACAGTAATGACTCGAGCTGGCAAAATATTGTTCATTTCATTTGACCCAATAATCGACTAGATTACTATATGTTGGTTCTATAACAATAGAAAGCACTAAACAGAAGAAGTTGTTAAGGTTAATGAAATCTTTGATTGATACACACAATGGACAGAGCCACCTGCTCAGCAAATTGTCCATAACACAATAGTCCGCGGGTACTCCTCAAGAATGAGAGATGTTATACCCCTACAGCGGAGATGTGTCCAGGATAGAACTGCCTGTTATGACTAGTATAAGCACAATACTAGTCACCCTCAAACGAACTCAACAACAATTTAGATGGAAGGGAAATAAACAAGCAGTGCGCAAAACAAAGCAAGAAGAGGAGAAAAGAAGACAGGATAATAATTGCTTCTGGAGTGAGTTCAAATGGTGAAATTCGTTTTCTTTTATAGGTAGAAAAAGAGAATGGTAATCAATTTCGTGCATGAAGCACAGACATAATGTTTGAATTCAATTTCGTGCATGAAGCACGGACATAACTTTTGAAACGGAATTAAAATGGTCAAGAATATTTAATTCAGCTGAAAACTCGCCGGGTCAGACGCCCCCCACATTTAAAACAAAATTTAATTTAGTCTTAAACTCTTTTAATGAAATATATTTTTTTCAAAAAAGGTATGTCTTGGTTGGTCCACACCCGCAACCACACTCTTGCCCGCACCCGTAAGTCCGCAAGCCGCAAAATGCAACCGCACCCGATCCCGAGCGTGCGAAGCACCACGCGTGTGTGAAAAGTATGTTTGCTCCAACTAGCCCATAGCCTTAGTCCTCTCCCAACCATAAAATAGTCTAAACCCCTAAGGGCCCTCCCTTAGATATAATTTTCTTGGTAATAAGGAGAGAAATCACCTTTAGTTTCTCCAATGTTGAACTAAAGATTCATTCACAAAAATAAAAATGAACTAGTGTTTCTTAGTGACTACTTGGTCCTAAGATCCATTCCCATCGAAACTAAAAAATATTGTAATAATTTATTTTCTCCAACACTATATAAACCCAATCCCTCACTTCTTCTGCATTCCACATTTCCACTACTGGTTATTATCATCGAATTCAAACAACAAATCCCATGGCTTCTTATTCTTCCTTTTTCGCGTTTCTTGTTCTCAGTTTCTTCTTTCTATCTGCTTCCAATGCTCAACCTTCTTCTTCTTTCTGGCCCGGGGGTCTCGTTTTACTTGTTAGCAAAGATCCATCTACTCTCCGATATGTCACCAAGATCATCCTAGGAAAATTCCCCATAAACATAGTTGTCGATCTCGGTCGACAATCCTTCTGGATCTATTCTAGTGATGGTTGTGCATTACGTCGATTTCAGGTGTGGTAACAGCTCGATCGAACGATTTGAAAAATGGTGAACGGGTCACGGGTCCAAATGTTACTGCTGGTGGGATTTCACTCGGTTGTGAAAAGAATTCTAGTGTCTTACGTGGACTTGCGAAGGGTGCTAAAGGAATTTCCGGTCTTGGACGATCAAGTCTTTCTTTAGCTTCACAATTTTCAGCTGCATTTCGGTTCTCTCATAAATTTGCTTTAGTTTTACTTTCCGGCGAAGGATCCATGTACTTCGGGGATGGTCCTTACACAAAAACTTCAGGAAGGAATTAGTTTACCCCCCACTACTCACTAACTCTTATTTTCCTAGTGACTATTTCGTTGATGTAAGGGCAATAGAAATAGACGGTTCAAATGTCACAATAAACAAAGGATTATTGTCCATCAACAAGAGTAATGGAGTTGGAGGAACTAAATTTAACACTTTAGTTTCTTACACTACTATGGAGACATCAATATACAAGGCCTTCACAAGTGTTTATATTAAGACAGATAAAGCCAGGGGTATTTCTACGGTTGCTCCTGTTGCGCCTTTCAGTGCTTGTTTTAATGCGTCGACGGTAGAAAACAGACCAGATGGGCTTGTTGTGCCATCGATCGTCCTTCGCATGCCCAACAATGTAAACTGGGTTATGACTGGGCCATGTAATAATCCTTAAGAGTTTACTAAGGATAATGTATAGTGTTTGCCATTTGTAGACGAAGGTTCAAATCCGAAGACTTCAATTGTTATCGGTGGTTATCAGATGCACTACAATATTCTGGAATTTCATATTTCAAGATCAAGAGTAGGGTTTAGTCCACCGATCCAATTTGATCAACTTGCAAACCTCAACGGGAAGAGATCATGTTCTCATCATTTCTTTGTCTTGGCAAGTTTTATCTGTATCTAAGGCGATAAGACTTTAATAAATCTCCCCTTTAATATGATTGGAGTTCATCTGTTTTTGACTTTTTATCAATTTTTCGTGGCCACTGGTTAACTGTCTTTATGTAATATATTTAAGAGTGGTGTTGTGGTAAAAGATACTAGTGCTAAGAGAGTTTTTTTTTTTAAGCGACGACCTTAAAAAAGGATAAAGATCTGTCTCAACAACTAGACGAAGTCAGATTGGAAAAACATACTAAATTATAGTAGTTGAATTGTTTTTGGCCATTGAGCCAGAGTTTAAGCTACTCATTACAAGAACGAGGCTGGAATAAAAAAAATATAAACAACTAACAGAGAAGAAAAATGTTGAATATCTTCAAAGATAGCATTCGTCCTCTGATTACCATCAAAATTTCGTACAGAGAATTGGTCGATCAGGTTGTAGCATCACTTTCTATTATGACATGAGTGAGTTTTATCTCCATATCTTTCTTGAGGACATCCCACATAGCTCTGGCTTCATCTTTTTCTGTTGACTCAACTTCAAAAGTGATAGACGCACAAAAGAAGGCCTTGTTCAAGTGATCCCTCGTCACATATCCTGCTCCATTGTTTAAAGAAAAATCAAAAGTTCCATCAGTGTTATATTTAATCCAGCCAAAGGTTGGAGGCCTCTATCTGTTAAGCCTATTGATACAAACAGAACAATGGATATGAAGATTTGGTTTTGAACGTAAGAGCATAGCTTTAGCTCTACCTAAGACAACAGAATATTGTTCTTTCTTGTTATTAAAGATCATTTTGTTTCTACTACTCCAAAGGGACCAAAGAATAGTGGCAAAGAGGCTATAAAGATCATCAGGCAGTCTAGTATTATAATCAATAAGCCAGTAAAAAAACCAATCATGTAAAAAGCTATCAAGGAAAACAGAAGTATTAACACAAAGGCTAAATAAGAATCAAACATGACTAGCAAAAGGCATAAGACTAAAGCATGCATAATAGACTCACGGGAGGCAGCACAACGAGGACAAGTTATATCCACCATAGGTATTCTAGTCTGTAAAACAGTTCTAGCATGAAGGGAATTCTTAGCAGCCTTGCAGATGAATATTTGAACACGATGTAAAACTCTAAGTTTCCAAATGCACTTCCAAAGAATGTTTCTTGAAGAGGGTCTAACTCCTCTGAGATCTAAGTAAGTATATCTAGAGGTAAATCTTCCATTCTTAGAAATTTCCCAAGCCCTCCTATCAGGAGTACATAACTGGCTTAAGAAATAGAAACAATCTTCTTAGCTGAAGCATTGTTGAAATGAGTATTTAACCTAGTAACATTCCAAGTTTTGGTATACTAATTTATAAAATATGAGACTTTAACACTCGGGTTCTGGGGAACCATGGGATTAGGCTTAGCAGAGCCCAGGCCTGGAATCCATTTATCACACCAATGGTCAATGAACTTACCATCCCCAACAATCCAGGAGATAAGAGGTTTAATAAGTTCTTAATAGTATGAAAGCATCTCCAGGTCCAAGAACAATTGTTGGGGCATTTATCATTTATGAATTCAGTTTTAGGGCAATATATGGCTTTCAGAATGGTACTTAAAAGACAATCAGGATTTTAAACAAATTTCCAAGCATTTCTAGCAAGCATGGCCAGATTATTTAATTCAGCCTTTCTAAATCCCAACCCACCTTCAGCTTTAGGAGAGCATAAAGTATCCCAACCCAGCATATGCAACTTTATATCTTTAGGATCTAGAGTTTCTCCCCACCAGAACTGGCATAAATGAGAATCCATTTTTCTACAAAGATATTTGGGGATCAAGAAGGCTCTTATCTGGTAAAGAGGAATAGCTTGATCAACATGCTTCACCAGGGAGGTTCTGGCATCTTGGGGTAAAAGTTTGTGATACCAGGAGGAAATCCTGGCATCAACTGACTGGAGAATGCCCATATGACTTTGAACCTTAGAAGTTTTAAACGCTATAGGAGTTCCTAAATATTTCTCACCCAAGTCCCTGGTATGGATATTAAGAATGGAACATAACTGGTTCATCAAATTATCAGGGATTTTTGGACTAAACAAAATACCAGACTTGTCCAAAAAAAAAAATCTTGTCCAGAGGCAAGACAATACTTATGAAGATAGCTTTTAATATTTTGAAAATCATGAGCAGTGGCTCTAGAAAACAACAGAGATTCGTTGTAATTCTTAATACTAAAATAGAAAGAAAAAAAACTCGGACAAAGATGATATAAATATTAAAAGAATAGTGAGACTAAGATTCCACTATTTAACAATTTTCAAAGTGATTCAATTCGATAATTATAATTATGCAATTCATACATTCAATTTGATTCTAAAATATTGTAACAAGAAGATTTTCTGAATAACAACTGTAAATCGAAAGCATGAAACATCAAAAACCCTAGGCCAAGCATGTATCATCAAAAGAAATCACAATTGTTTAACGAAAATCATTAAATCAATTTTTTAACAAGGAAAATAATCATAAAAGAATTGAAAAAAATAAATTAATAAGAATGTACCACTTTTTTAATGGGAAAAATAGCTTCCTCTATCGCATCAGCAATGGGGTTTAGCTCTTCATGTTGGAAACACGCTCAAAATATGTATTCATTACTCAAAAAGTGTTTACAAAGGTGAAAAGATAATAAAACAGAGATTTGCAACACTGTATAGGCGTCAAGAACCCACTGTTACAATATGAGTCTCAAATTCAAAATAATCGTTGCAACTTGACTGTGAGAAATAAGTGATTGTTTGTTGCAGCTTTATGTTCTTGAGTATCGTCTTCTTCCTCTACAACTCAAATTCAATCAGATTTTTTTTTCTTCGTTTCCGGCCCCCTTAGTGCTTCCCTATTTATACTAGAACACCTTTACACCCTATTAACCTCCCCAAATCTTCAAAATCAATTCTCTTTAATGGAAATCTTTCATGGAAAATATTTTCTTCTCTAGAATCATCAAGTCCCGATCTGTTTCTATTTTTTAAAACCCGAGAATATACTTGATGTTCTTTCCTTGTTCTGATCTCGAGTTGACCCTAAATAGTAATGAATAAGAAAGAAATCAACCCGAGATAAATCTCTTCCCTGTTTTAGCGATAGAAAATTAAACCGAGTATATTTGATTCTATTTCATTGAATTTTTGAGTCTCCCAACCATATTTAAACTCTTCATAACAAGGCAAGTGAATATCTTGTCATAATATCTCAAAATCCCCTTCAAATATTCGATCAAATTTAACACGGGCGAGAATAAAAAATTCCCGCCAAAAACCTTATTTAGAATTTGAAATCATGGGTGCCTTCGGTAATTTTTCCGGGTGCCTTTAACATTTTTTCAAGCCAATTTTTCAAACAATGTTTATTTCCCAAAAATACCTACAAAAACATAAAATAACACAATTAGTACACAATCGAGCACTATCAATATAAAGAATTGAGAAAAATGAGACACAAAAATGTGTCGATCAAGTACCCGCAAACTTATTATTAATTTGCTAGTCCTCGAGAAAATAAAAATTAGAAAATAAAAATCCTTACTCACATTCGCAGGCATCGCGATTGCACTTAGCGTGTGAAACAAGCCTTCGAACCCCTAGGTGGACCTAGTGGACGAGTTTTGTCTCGTGAGGGTTTACAAGAGATATACCCACAAAACCTTTACTCCAAACTCTAGATACTTGTGAACGATTAAGGGTAGACACTAAACATGCTATTTAGTTGACTACAAAACTCTTTGGCTACAAGAGGAATTACCCTGTTTTGAATCCAATTGTTGTACACAAGTTTTCATTCAACCATACTAAATTTTATATATAAGAAAACAAATCACTACTAGGAAAGTCGTACAATGGACCACAATACTCAGATTTTAACAAACCATAATCACATGAATAAATTAAGAAGATGGATATGGAGATAGAAGTGTGTGCATGTTGAGTAAGGTGAACGGTGTTTCCCAGAATATATTTATGAACATCGTACCAAAATGAACCCTAATAGATTGAGATATGCACCCACTGGTTTGAATCCTAATTCTAATATCAACTCACCTGGTATATACAAGGGTCCCAGCGGTCGATTTATTGAATATATACAATTATTTCTTACTTTTTTATTTTATTTTATTTTTATTTATTTTCCGACAACATGATTAGATACTTTGAATCTAACCGCATGCTCCTTGTCAACAGATTACACGATAGTTCCCATGGATCATGCGTTCCACACTTGCTTTAGGCGACAGAGACAGGGAGAACACACACATATTGTTATACGAGTTTTTTTTCATGTTGGTCAATCTCAATTAAAATAATGGGGCTTGATCTCAATCATTCTACTTCATCCTATCGGCGACAACAAGGCGATACTAGTGCCCCACCAAATCACTTAGAGAAACAAAAAAGGTTGCAAAAATAAAAACAGAACATGATATGGTGATGACTCTGAGATGTGGTGACGACTATCATGTTATTTCTAACACCTGATATTTTCCTTTAGTGAATAGACTATTTAGCTGGATCCCTCAACTCCTATAGCCAAGAAGTTTGTTTCCATCTACTTAGAATGGTTAGTGTCATCCTGAATTGTTCACAAGTTTTTAAAATTTTGGTATTAATGAAACTAAAAGTTTCTCCCTTACCCCCAAACTTAAATCTAACATTGTCAAAAGAGCAGTACCAAGAATAAAGGTAACAAGAGGAATAAAGAGGCAAGTCAGAAAGATAGTCCCTGGGTGAAGCATAACAATCCTTTTCCGGAGAATAAGACAAAAATTAAAAAAAAATAAAAAAAAATACCTACGAAACTTACTAATTTACAACAACCTTGATGGTCAATCAAGGTAAGCAGGGACCTCCTCAACATCACCTGTAGGAAAAGGTCCTAAAAAGGGCTCCAATCTCTGATTGTCAACCTTTGAAGAACTACTACCATCCAGGGTCTCAGTTTTATTAGCACCATGAGGAAAAACAGTGCGAACTATAAAAGGACCGGTCCACCGAGAGTGTAACTTCCCGGGAAATAGATGCAAACGAGTATCATACAGAAGAACTTTTTTGACCTGGAGAAAATGACTTTCTTAAAATATTTCTATCGTGCACAAGTTTCATTTTGTTCTTATACTCCTTAGAACTATCGTATGCATCTCTACGAATCTCTTCCAACTTGTTGAGCTGGAGTTTCCTGTGAGCTTCTGCCTTGTCAAGCGAAAAATTAAACTACTTTACAACCCAATATGCTCTATATTCTAACTCAACGGGAAGGTGACATACCTTCCCAAAAACTAAACGATAAGGTGACATTCCAATGGGGGTCTTAAATGCAGTACGATAAGCTCATAAGGCATCAGTAAGCCTCAAAGATCAGTTCTTCCTATTATAATTAATTATTTTCTCTAAAATACGTTTTATCTCCCTGTTGGAAACCTCTACTTGACCACTAGTTTGTGGTGATATGGTGTAGCTACTTTGTGGGTAATACCATATTTCTTCATCAAAATATTAAACGGTTGATTACAAAAGTGTGACCCTCCATCACTAACTATAGCTCGCGGTGTACCAAAACGTGAAAATATGTTATCATTGAAAAACTGGACCACAACCTTATGGTCGTTTGTTTTGCACGAAACCGCCTCAACCCATTTAGAAACATGTTCTACAACGACAAAGATATAAAATAACCAAAAGAATTAGGAAAAGGACCCGTAAAATCAATTCCCCACACATCAAAGACCTCAATAACTAAAATAGGGTTCAAAGGAATCAGATTTCTACGGAAAATGGTTCCTAACTTCTAGAAACACTCACAAGCAACACAGTAATTGTGGTTGTCTTTAAACAACGAAGGACAATAGAATCCACACTGCAATATCTTAGTAGCAGTCTTCTTAGCACAAAAGTGACCTCTACAAGCATGATCATGACAAAAGGAAATAATACTGAACTGGTTACTCTCAGGTATACATCTCCTAATAATCTGGTCTGGACAATCCTTAAACAGATAAGGATCGTCCCAAAAGAAATGCTTAACCTCGGCTAAAAATATATAACGATCTTGTTACCCTAATGTTAAGGCATTCGACCAGTAACAAGATAATTTTATATATTCAAAAACCAAGGTAAGTTATAAACAAAGAAAAGTTGTTCTTCATGAAAACTATCTCTCACAGGAGGGGAACCATCAGGGGAATCAGCAACAAGCCTAGACAAGTAGTCTGCTACTACACTTTCTGCACCCTTTTTGTCTCTAATTTCTAGAGAAAACTCTTGTAACAAAAGGATCCATCTAATCAATCTAGGTTTAGTATCCTTCTTAGACAGAAGATACTTCAAAGCAGCATGATCAGTAAAGACTATAACCTTAAAACCTAAAAGATAGGATATAAACTTACCCAAGGCAAAAACAATGGCTAACAATTCCTTCTCTATGGTAGTATAATTCAGTTGGGCATCATTTAGGGTTTTGCTGGTATAGTAAATCACATGCAATAATTTGTTTTCCCGCTTTTCGAAAACAACACCAACGGCATAAACTGAGGTATTACACATGATCTCAAAGGGAAGGTTCAAGTTAGGTTCCTGGATTATGGGGGAGGTAGTGATTAAAGTCTTAATCTTCTCGAAAGCCTCTAAATAAGCATCATCAAATACAAACTTAACATATTTTGCAAGCAAATTGCAAAGAGGTCTAGAAATCAAGCTAAAATCCTTAATGAATCGACGATAAAAAACCGCGTGCCCTAAGAATGACCTAATATCTCTTACTGTTTTGGGAACCTGTAAATTCTTAATATGGTCAACTTTGGCTTTGTCTACCTCTATACCCTTAGAAGATACAATATGCTCTAAAATAATTTATGATAAAACCATGAATGAAATATCTCCCAATTAAGCACTAAATTCTTTTGCTTATACCTAGTCAACACTAATGTCAAATGATGCAAGAAATCATTAAAATATGAACTAAATACTGAAAAATCATCCATAAGGACCTCTAAAAACCGTTCTACCATGTCCGAAAATATGTTCACCATGCAACGCTTAAAAGTAGCGGGCGCATTACACAACCCGTAAGGCATGCGTCTATAAACAAAGGTACCAAAGGGACAAGTAAAGGTGGTTTTCTCTTGGTTTTCTGGGGAAATAGAAATCTGATTATAACTAGAGTAGTCATCTAACAAGCAATAATGATTATGTCTAGATAATCGCTCTAGCATTTTGTCGACGAAAGGAAAGGAAAAGTGGTCCTTCCTTGTGACCTTGTTCAATTTTCTATAGTCAATGCAAACACGCCACCCCGTGGTCACTCGGATTGGGATTAAATCATTGTTATCATTCTGGACTACAGTGATACCTGATTTCTTAGGAGCAACCTGAACGGGGATGACCCACTTATTTTCTGAAATTGGGTAGATAATACCTGCATTTAACAACCTAAGAACCTCAGTTCGAACTACTTCTTTCATGTTAGGGTTCAGTCTACGTTGCATCTCGCTAGAAGGTTTGGTGTCATCCTCTAAATGAATATGATGCATACAAACAGTAGGACTTATACCCTTGATATCTGCTAAGGTCCACCCTAAAGCTTCCTTATTATCTTGAAGTATGGTAACTAGCCTACTTTCCTGATCACTATCCAAGTCGGATGCTACAATTACAGAAAAAGTCTCAGATGGGCCTAAAAACACATATTTCAGGGTATGTGGCAATGGTTGATGTGCAACTTAGGAGGCTCTTCTAAATAAGAAATTAAGGTAGAATTAGAAACTGGTAGTGGTTTAAACTTAGCTTTCCATCTATTAGTATCTAACACAGGGGGTAGAATCTAACAAAGCATTCACTTGATAATGTTATTATCATCATCAAAATCTAATCCAAAATGGGATAAACAACTCTCTAATGGATCTTTGGATAAGATGTTTGGTAATGCCTCTTGAACTAATGTTCTTATCATGTTCACCTCTTCGATGTACGTTTCATAAAGCTCAGTGGGTTGCTTAATAATATTGAAAATATTCAGCTCAATAGTCATATTACCAAAACATAAATTCATAATATCATTTCGACAATTAATGATCGCATTAGATGTAGCTAAAAATGGGTGAACTAATATCACAGGTATCTGGTTTTCTAGGTCAGGGACATGTTGGGTATCTAGGATAAAAAAATCCACAGGATAAATAAACCTATCGAACTCAATAAGAACATCGTCGACAATACCACGAGAAATTTTGACATACCTATCAGCTAACTAAAGTGTTATCGGGGTAGGTTTTAAGTTAGCAAGTCCTAGTTAGAGGTACGCATGGTACGGAAGTAAGTTCACATCGGCTCCTAAGTCAAGTAATGCTTTATCAACAAGGTAGTTATCTATTCTACAAGAAATGGTATGGGAACCGGGTCTTTGTACTTAAGAGTTGTGTTTTTCTGAATAATTGAACTTACTTGACTAGCTAAAAAAGCTTTCTTTTTCGCGTACAAAGATCCTTAAGGAACTTGGCATAAGTAGGAATTTGTCTAATTGCATCTAATAAAGGAATATTGATGTTGACTTGCTTAAAAATTTCCAATATATCATTAAAGTTGGATTCCTTCTTAGTTGGTACTAGCAGTTGTGGTAATGGGGATCTGGGTACAAATTCGGTCTTAACGGGTACCGCATTGGACTCTTTAGAGACTCTATCAGTCTCTTCAGTTACTGGCTCAGAAGGGTGAACTACAGTATATTCACTATCGGGCATGGTTACTTTATTGTCTGCCACTTGACCACTCCTAAGGGTTGTAACAGAGTTCACATGATTGAACGGTTTCTCTCCAGAAGATACTTCATGAAATCCTCTAGGATTGGGTTGTGTCTGACTAGGAAACTTACCTTTTTCTTTCAAAAATTCACTCAACTGACTAAACTGGTTTTGTAAATCGGAAATAGCCTGAGAGTTAGCCTGAACCACCCCCTTAATAGTTTGTTGAAACTTCGCAGTGTTATGAGATAAAAAGGTGAGAGACTCTTCTAAACTCATAATCTTTTTGTCTAAAGGATTCTGAAATTGGGCTGGACCAGAAGGATTCTTAGTATAACCAAAACCTGGGGGAACCCGAGAATTACTATTCATTATTCCCCTTAGACCAGGTAAAATTTGGATGGTTTCTCCAACCAGAGTTATAGGTTTCAGAATATGGGTCATATTTCTGACGGTTTTCAAACCTAGAGTTGTTATAAGGAGCATGGGCTTGTTTTTCGCATCTAGCATGGTTTGACCCTTGATTCATTTCTAAGGCCTCTAGACACCTAATGATATCTGATCCATTATCAACTCTATCGATCCTATGGATAGGATTCCTAGATATTTTTGGTTCTATGATTGAAGCCCATTGCCTAGTTTTCTCAGCTAACTCGATGAATGAGTCAAAATATTTATCAAGATCTTGATGGTTAAACATTCCACCACTCATTTTTTCTACCTGCATACGGGTTTCATTATCTAGGCCCTCATATAAAATTTGGGTCATGTGGGCTTTTTCAAATCCATGATGTGGACACTGGTATTACAATTCATTAAACCTTTCTACATAATCGTGTAGGTTTTCACCTAAATTATGTTTATAGGTTTGAATAGACTGACGGACAGCAGCAGTCTTATGGTGTGGGTAGAACTTCTTAACAAAAACCCCAACTAGACCATCCCAGGTGGTGATTTTTTTAGAGGGAATGAAATGGTACCACTCTTTGGCTTTATCATCAAGAGAGAAGGGAAACAAATATAACCTAAGCACATCTCTGGAGACATTCGGATAACTCATTGTGTCACAAATCATTTCAAAGTCTCTTATGTGGGTATATGGGTTCCCATTCTCTAACCCCCTGTACGAAGCATGCCAATAGCCCCAGGTTTAATATCAAATTTGACGGTAGTGGCTGGTAAAACTACCCCTGGGTCATGCACTACTCTAGAAGGGTTTATACCTCTCTAAGGGTTTTGTTCACATGGACCTCATGCTCATAATTACCTCTCATTTCGTCAAAAATAGATGTACCACCTAAATCTGTGTAACTAGTTAGACTCAAACAAAAAAGATCGTTTTCTTCAAGTCTATCACCTACAAGAATTCAACGATGCATACACAAGCAAGAACACTAGTGTTTATCAGGAACTGTGCACATGCAAAATACAGGGTTCACTATTTTACGTAAGCTTGGTTTACCTTAATAGAATATACCTACAGTCAAAGACTGGTCAAAGGTACAAGGTTAAGGCTTGTGGACTTTCAGCTAAGGTACGGGTTCAGCTTACTTATCCACGAAGTTTCCTAAAAATCGGTGATCTGACGATGCAAAATGGTGTGTGCAAACATGTTTTTTCTTTTACAATAATAAATAAAATACTAAAAATAAACAAGCAACCAAACAAAATATACAAGTCCAAAAAGGAAACAAAAAAACTAAAAAAAAAAACTAATAAAAGTTCATAAAAATAAATCTTCATTTTTCTCCCTTTTTGGAAGGCAAGTCCAACTTTCCACTTTTAGCTCAAGTCAATCCTGCACACCAAAAAAATAAAAGAAAAATACCAAAGACGTAAAATAGAAAAAAAAAAATATTTTAAAACTAAAAACTAAAACTAAAACTAAAACTAGAACTAAACCTAAAAAAAATAACCTAAAACTCTAGACCTAAAGACAAGTTCGTGTCGGTGTCGTCGAAAATTGATGTGATTAGAAGTGGTAAATAAGGATTCGTTCAAGACTTGTGAAGATTTGATTTTTAAATCTAATTTTTAATACTAAATTAGAAAGAAAAAAACTCGTACAAAGATGATCTCAAGATTAAAAGAATACTAAGACTAAGATTCCACTATTTACCAATTTCCAAAGTGATTCAATTCAATAATTATAATTATGCAATTCATACATTCAATTTGATTCTAAAATATTGCAACCAGTAGATTTTCATAATAACAATTGTAAATCGAAAGCATGAAAAATCAAAAACCCGAGGTCAAGCATGTATCATCAAAAGAAATCACAATTGCTTAACAAAAATCATTAAATCAATTTTTAACCAAGCAAATAATCATAAAAGAATTGCAAAAATTAAATTAATAAGAATGTACCACTTTTTTGTTGTTGGAAAAATAGCTTCCTCTATCACCTAAGCAATGAGGTTTAGCTCCTCATGTTGGAAACACGCTCAAAAATATGTATTCATTACTCAAAAAGTGTTTACAAAGGTGAAAGATAATAAAACAGAGATTTGCAACATTGTATAGGCGTTACAGAACCCACTGTTACAATATGTGTCTCAAATTCAAAATAATCGTTGCAAATTGACTCTGAGAAATAAGTTATTGTTTGTTGCAGCCTTATGTTCTTGAGTATCGTCTTCTTCCTCTGCGACTCAGATTCAATCAGATTTTCTTTCTTTTCGTTTCCGCCCCCCCTTAATGCTTCTATTGACTCCCTATTAATACTAGAACACCTTCACACCCTATTAACCTCTCCAAATCTTCAAAAATCAATTCTATTTAATGGAAATCTTTCACGGAAAATATTTCCTTCTCTCGAATCATCAAGTTCTGATCTATTTCTATTTTTATTTAAAACACGAGAATATACTTGATGTTCTTTCCTTGTTCTGAGCTCGAGTTGACCCCAAATAGTACTGAATAAGAAAGAAATCAACCCGAGATAAATCTCTTTCATGTTTTAGCGAAATAAAATTAAACTGAGTATATTTGGTTCTATTTTATTGAATTTCCGAGTCTCCCAACCATATTTAAACTCTTCATAACATGGCAAGTGAGCATCTTGTCATAATATCTCAAAAGCCCTTCAAATATTCGATCAAAATTTAACACGGGCGAGAATAGAAAGTTCCTGTCAAAAACCTATTTTGAATTTGAAATCATGGGTGCCTTTATCAATTCCTGGTGGGTGCCTTTAATAATTTTTTCGGGTGCCTTTAACACTTTTTCAAGCCAATTTTTTCCAACAATGTTTATTTCCCAAAAATACCTACGAAGACATAAAATAACACAATTAGTACACAATCGAGCACTATCAATATAAAGAATTGAGACAAATCAGACAAAAAAATGTGTCGATCAGTGTTCAAACATGAGATGAGTAACAGCGGGGGCATTTTTGTAAATCCTGATTCTTTTAATTAGACCATGTCTAGTTAGGGAATCAATATAAGCAGATAAAGTCTCTGAGCAAATAATATAGAGATAGGGAGATAGGGGATCTCCCTGACGGAGACCTCTTTCAGGTTTAATGAGACCTATTATGACACCATTTAAAAGCATAGAATAAGAAACAATAGAAAGACATTGATGGATAAGGTTAATCAAATGTTCAGAAATACCCATTTTGGAAAGGACTTTACCAAGAAAGGACCATTCAAGTTTATCATAAGCTTTGGACATATCCAGTTTGATTGCCGATATACCTTTTTTTCCTTTATGATGGTTAACAGAGTAGATAACCTCATGAGCAAGAAGGATATTATCAGAAATTCTTCTCTTAGGGAAAAAAGCACTCTGATTTTGATAAATAAGACTACCCGTGAATGGTTTCAGTCAATTAGCCAAGGTCTTAGACAGGATTTTATAGATAAAATTACAAAGACCTATAGGTCTATATTGAGAGACCAATTCTGTTAAAGGGACTTTTGAGATAAGGGCTATATTAGTGTGATCAAACACTTTGGCAATATGGCAAGTTCTAAAACAGGTTTGTGTCATATCAATGATAGTTTCTCCCACTATATCCCAATGTTTTTGGTAAAAGAGACCTGTAAAACCATCAGGACCAGGAACCTTAGTACCTCCCATTTGAAAAACATCATTTTTTTTATTTCCTCAGCTGTCAACGGGGTGTTAAGGTGTTGGTTATCATTCTCAGTAAATTTAAATGAAAGGGCATGTAAAATTTTATCTTGGAATTGCTGAGGGTGTGAAGAATAAATACCTTTAAAATAGTCGAGAAAAGAATTGTCAATATTTTCTCTATCAGTTAGAGTAGTACTAGCAGAGCTTTTAATCCAACTAATTACATTTCTTCTCCTCCTGAATAGGGTGACTCTATGGAAATAGGGAGTGTTACAGTCTCCTTCCATTATCCATACTTCCCTTGACTTGTCTTTCCAGTATAATTCCTCCAGATTATACAAATAAGCCAATCTAGTTTTAAGTCGGGAGATGGAGCTAGAATCAGTAAGATTAGAGGTTTGGGTATAGACCAGATCATCTCTAGTGGTAGATATATTACATTGAATATTACCAAATGAGGATTTTTTCCAATCCCTCTGGACTTTTTTAGTGCTCAAGAGTTTAGCTCTTAACTTGTAGGATGGGGACCCAACAATATTAACAGACCAAGAATTGGCTATAATGTATCTACAGGTTGGTTCCTCAATCCACATGGCTATAAAATGAAATGATTTGGGAACGCTAATGTCGTCAAAGTTAATGCCAATATGCATAGAACAGTGGTCAGAAGAATCTCTAGGTAAGTTATTGACATAGAATTTAGGAAATAGAAACTCAGCAAACTGATTGATGAGGCATCTATCAAGTCTTTCGAGAATAAGGTTGGATCCAGATTGCATATTTGACCAAGTAAATCTAGGAATAGAAAACCCAGGATCATGCAAATTAAACACATCACAAAAATTCCTAATATTATAGACATCATCATCATTAAACTCTAAACCACCATTTTTATCTTCAGGACCCAAAATAACATTAAATCACCTACAACAAAAATGGGTTCATTGGTAGGGGTATGAGCTAGAATACACTGTTCATTAGGCTCACCATAGATGAAATGAGTGTGGCAAGGTTTTGAATGTATGGTATCATTAGTCTTGACAAGGATGCCTCTAGAATTGGATGAAATAATATTTAAAATTTCTTGTTTCCAGGCTAGAACAAGACCACCATTTCAGCCCACACAAGGGATACTAAAGGCACATTGGAATCTCATATTTTCCAGTTTCCTAGCAGTTGTATCTTTCTTCATCTTAGTTTCAGACAAACTAGGTTAATATTTTTAAGCAATAGGTTCAATTCTTTGTTAGCAGATTTTTTTTCCTAATCCCCTAACATTCCAGACCAACATGTTCACATTATTAACATGAAACTGATTGATATTATTGAGATGAGAAAATTCATATTCAGAAATGATGGGAGGAATTATAGGAATTACCTGATTGGTAGAGTCAGAACTACCATTAGGATGAGTGTTATCAGTATCACCGCTTAGCAAAGAATTATGAGTTCCATTCAGGTCCTGATTAGTAGCCCCTTGAGGAGATGAATTGTGAACACCATTATTAGCATACGAATTACTAGGAGCTTCATTAAAACTGCCAAAGGGATTATGCTGGGTATGAGATGAGGTAGAGGTATTTCTTTGGTTTATAGGTAGAGGTTCCCCAAATGAGTAATGGGTAGATAAAGGTTATTGTAATCCGTTTCATAGGAATCAGGATATTCTGGTGGTACAACCACAATGCTGGCCAAGGAATATTTGGAAGTTCTGCTTCGTTTCCTGAGCTCGGCTCTAGGATTGATCTTGCGCTTGAGATTAGAAAGAGCATCATGTTCATATTCCAAGAAAACAATTTCTTCTCTTGATAGAGTGGGTAGCTGAGTTACACTATCTAAATTATCATAGAGCTCTTAAATCTCCTTGCTAAGTTAGAAGTACGAATAAGACGTGATTTACCCGATCCAGAGGAAAATGAAGGAATCAATCCTAGACTAACAACAGAATCAACTTGCTTGTTTAAATGGCATTGAATGGTAGAAGAATCATTACCATCACTTGAAGGATGATGGCTAAAACTGGGCCCACATCATAGATTTTCAAAGGACCAGGTGTTGAAATAAAGAGACTCATGTTGATTTGCCTTATGAGATTTTCTTCATTAGTAGATTGAGGACTTTGATTAGAAGCAACAAATTTTCCTTTATTCATACCATTCTGAATCATTCTTTCCTCATGGGTATCCATAACAACTTCCTGATTAGGATTTGTAGAATTAACAGAGGCTGGAGCTGTAATAGGATCATTAGAGATAACTGGAGGTTAAAGAGGCATCAAACGAGAAACTCTTGGCAGAGAATATTTCGAATTAGAAGAATTACTGCCTTCATCTCGAGAGATTTTTTTTCTTTTATCCTAGGAAAATTGGCATCTCTATGATCAATAATTCTACAGAGATACATAAAAACCTGGGGACCATAAAATACTTGCATTCTACAAGAAAAGGCTGAGTTCTCCCCCTAGTGATAAGAGGGATTCCCGTAGGAAGAGGTTTTTGAACAGAGATTTTGACACAGATCTTCACAGTTTTTCTTCAGGGGATGATTTCCATATGGATCTTTGGCTTCAATGAGATCTCCAAGCTTAAAGGTAAGCATTTTAATTTCTTCAAACTCAGTGAATTTCGTTTGGAACGTTACGTAAAATAAGCCATATAAGTTCATCATAAAATTTGATATCAGAATTTGATGGCCAACCAGATAAAGGAACAACTCTGAGAACCATTAGATAACCACACACAAACCATAGATGTTGATATTCAACCTTATTGAAATCATTCTCAACAAGAAACCTAATAAGAACCTTGTTTCGCAAGCCACTAAATGTAGTTACTGTCGATATTTGGACCAAAGGCCATTAGGAGCATATGTAACTTCGAATAGAAGCAGTAGGAACAAGAATTTCACAATAAATATTCCCAACCATACACCATTTCCAATTGTTGTCATTTTTAGATAGCACAACAGTTTTATCTATGAAAACAACCCCACAAACAAATTTGGCAGCATCTCCTTGTCCATGTGGTAGCACAAATAACTTAATGAATGTGTTTATCTTTAAGCCAGGGGTAAAATCCAGAGATATACAAACTGCCAAAGCTCATTAAAGAATTAGAATGTTGTTGAAAATGAATAAGAGCCAAATTTTGGGGGGAGAATCAGGATTTGAAAAGGGATTAATATTAGGGGTATTGAATTTGTTTGAATGATATTGACTTAAGGTCAAGATCGTTTTGGAGGGAAAATAAATTTTGGTATTTGGGATGAGATAGAATGATTGCTAAAAATGCTGCCTCACGACAAGTGCTACCTAATCCTAACCTGCAATAAATCACATAATTTTGTTAGAACCAATAAATTCACTACAAGATTAGGTGAACTAACCAACATCCTCTTAAGGGTAATTCTAAAAAGAATTAAATTAGATGGAACGTATGGAGGAGGATTATGAAGAGGCGGGAGATCAATGTAATGATGGATCTTGAAAATATGGAAAAGGCTCGAGAAAGTGGTGGTTGTTTGCATGGAGTAATGATGCGTTTGGATACAAGGGATAGAGTGTTGAATAGGCGTGAATTTCCAAGAGACGAGATATTTCACCCACCATCTTAAATGTCTATTAATGAAATAATTTATACTGCTATATAAAGGTATTAAGGAAATTTTAGAATTATCATAAAACATACTCAGAAAGGAAAGAAAAAATCCCAAACAAATAAATTAAAAAATGGCTGATCCAAATGGAAACCATCCTCATGAAAATCATATTTCAGGAGTTTTTCATCATGCAAAGAGCCGCATTGTCACTTGAAACCAGAGAGTTGGAGATTTTGAAGGGAACGATTTAGATTGAGATAGACAGGCGCAACCAGAGAATTAAATATGAAAGGGTGCGAGCAGAGAATGTTGTTAAATTTGCTCTCTGAAAGGAAAAAAGAGGATGAAACGAGATGCTCGAAAGAGGAAGGAGAGGGAAGAAGATGAATAGGTTTATTGGCAGAAAACACAAAATGCAACTGAGAGTGAATCTGAAGAGTCCGAGAGAGATGAACTTTTTTATGACAGTGATGAATCTAAGAGTGCTTATGAGAATGAGCAGGAGAAGAGACAAAGGAAGGAAAAGGAAGATAAAGCTTTGTATGAGAGGTATTTTGCCGAAAAAGCAAATCCATAAATATTTGCAAGGACAATGAATGAACGTCTGAATGTAGACTATGATGGAGAAAAAATTGAATGGATAGATGCAAATGGGGAACCGATGGAAATAGAAGAAAGTGATGTACTGAAACAGAGGAGGATGAAGATACATCAGGATAAGGGATTCAGATGGTTATGGACTAGCTTCTTCAACAGGAAGTGAATATAGCCAAAGCAAAGAAGTGGATGGGTATGATAGCTCTGATGGCATTGATCAGCGATGGTCATGCCTAGCGTATCAAAGGGGTCATGAGATTCAAGATTTTCAAAAGGCTTGATGGTGATAATGCTGAAATTTTTAAGATAAACTCTTTGGTATCTACTTTCCCTCTTGCTGGCTGGATTTTCTTGGTAGAAGGTAGTCTTTTTCTGTCGATTATCTCGGATAGTTTTTCTGTTACTTTAAAGGTTTTTCGTTGATGTTTGATTATGGGTATTTTCTGTTTGGGGTTGGTAAGTATTTTGGGGGTTTTGAAAGTAATTTTGGGGTTTTTGATGAAAGATGATTTGATGGATGTTTTTAGGAAGAGCTTGTGAATCTCTTAGATGTTTTAGGAGAGGTAAACTGATGGAAGCTCTGTGAAATTTGTAATTAAAGGGTGGGGTTTAGTTTATGTGAACAACTTTTTGGATGTAATTCAGCTTGTTCTTGGTAATGTTATGAATGTAATAAATTGTGCTGGTCGGCAAGTTAATGGTGATTGTGTGAAATTCATATATCTCAGTTAGCTTGTAGAGAATCCAAAGGAACAAGAAAAAAACTGTTAGGGAAATTTGTTGCAGGATTAGATGGAAGAAAATTTTCATAAATGGTATTTCTGATTCTTATGAAAATGGGAGAGTGTTGTTCGGGGGGGGGGGGATTTGATGGAGTGTCACTTTATTTGTTTCTTGCTAAGACAGTGTGTTGCATGGTTTTCTATACCAACTTAAATCTTACTTCATCCTCAAGGATAAAATAAATTACCTTTCTTTAAATCTAAATTAAATTATAAATTAAACTAATTGTAATTCTTTATTTTCTATTTTCATAAGTTTACCAATCTTAAATTGTAATGCCTATTTCCCCTCTAAATCAAACTAAATCCTATCTTTTTTTTTATCTAGATTAATTTATAATATTAATTAATTCTAAATATTCACTTAAAAAGTCTACCCAACGATATCATTCAAAGTGGAATTAACTACTTCCTTGATCCTTTCCTATAATCATTTTTCTAAAACTTCGTAAATATAATATTTTCTAAGATGATGTTTTTTTTCTTTTTCAGTCATGGTTGCGTTAAAATTGATTGAGGGTATTGATTATTCTTCAAAATCGTCAATTCTTTTTATTTATTTTTGTTGATTTAGGTATTCGATAGTTTATTCAATTTTGACTATATAGAATAATTGTGTATAGTTTTGTGGACTATATGGATTAAAAAAGATTGTTTGATTAGTTTAATCACTTATTTTATAGGGGTTATAGATAATAAATGCAGGGTTTTACAAATATGAAATGCCTTTTATATTATGTGACAAGTTTTTTTTGTTTCTTGGGTAATTAAGTTCATCTTCCTGTAAGAAAAGTAAAAAATTGTAGTCTTGACTCTTGTTATCAATTTAGAGAAAAACTTGACAATATTTATGTTGGAAAATCTCCGTTACCGATTTCGACAATAATACAACTCTAGTATTATCTCCGCCATTTTATTACAATATTGAAAGAATGGTCTTCATCTATTAATACAACTCCCATAATACTTGGTTACCAAAACGAAAAAAATAAACAAGAGAAGAGGAATAGAAAGAGATGATCAATCTAAACAAAACTTAAACAAACTTACTTGGGTGTATTGAGGCGAGTAATCTCTTTACGTAAGACATTTAATGGCATGTACTTAATGTTGTTACAGTGTGTGATATATATCTCCAGCATTCAACAATACTTTTGGTGTTCTTCGCAGCACTTCGAGGATCATCAAACATCAAACGCGAATAGATGTAGCACAAAACTCTTATTTGACTGTTGAAGACGATATGTAAACTATAAAACTTCTAGTACTAGTTTATGGCTCTAAAAACACACTAATGCAATAGAGAGTGAGTTGGGTTTCTATAGATGTAAGGAGACTCTTAGAGAAATCTTTTCGTGAAGAGTTGCATCCTTTCATAGAGTGTCACATCCCTTTTCCCAAATGATTCAAATTTTAATTGAAAGGGTTTATATGAATAGACACAACCCTTCACAATTTGGTTGTAACTAACTTAATTTCTATTCAAATTTCCAACAATCCCCCACATTGAATTGAAATTCATGCAAATCTAATGCAGACACTAGAAAGAGTTTGTGCGCCGAACATCACTTCATCGGAAGGATAGCTTTTGACTTTGAATCTTCCGTAGTGGATACCTACCGGGTTTACTAGTTGCTCAGTGAACGCGATATCTTGAACTGCTCAACTTTGTAATGTAAACCGATGCAATAGATATCACACGGCTTATTTCCTTACATATTCGGTTCTCGGTTGTGTTCATTTCGGCCTTGAACGATGCTAGTTTTTCATGAGTGTTCTAGACTAACTTAGCCTTATAGTTATCATAGAAGCGGCCATACTTCTCACTCATATAGGTGATCTCCTATTTGAAAGTATCATGCCATACTTTTCTTAGTTAGACTAAGCTATAGGAATCATTAAGAGAAATTCTCAACCTCTTACTTGACAGGCAACATTGTTTTATCATAGGAATGGGAAAGAGAGTAACATCTCACAGTGTTTTCGGTGATTATAAATTCACAACTTGGTTGTCCCTTTTAAACCTAGATAACCATGGGATCTCCAATCGTTAGGTTGGGTTTCCGCTGCAAATACTACTCTATATGTAGGTAATAATCCAATTTCCCTCGATGATGCAATTATACGCTCTCGAAAATTTGTATCATTTTCCGGCTTGATACAAATTACATACACTATTTCGTTTTAAAAAAACATTTGAGAGCAATTGCTTTGATTTATTTTTCGAAATATACCATAATTCTCAAACTATGTGTTATTCCATCATGCGTATACTTTGGCCATAAATATATATTTAAGAAAAATCCAAAGTTACTTTTATATTTATTATTCCGATTTTGCGTCCAAAGCTCCGGAGCCCATAGTTCATCTCAATATCAATATTTATTTGGATGATTTTCATTCTATCATTTTTTTTTTTACAACAAACACATAATTTTCCTTGATTGCTTTGAATTATTTGACATCTAAAATTCAATGTACATATCATTTAACATTTTTATATATGGGATAAATTATCCTCGATAATTTTCCTCTTATACCACAGAATTCCGATCATGTCTCATATAACCATGTCCAACCTAGTATATTTGTCTCTTGTACTGGCTATATATGTGTTAGTAAATTAAAGAAGCATGACACGTGGAAGAAGATCAAGTTAAGAAGCAACCAGATTAAAAACGGGTGAGAAACATAGGATCATTATTAAAGATATCAAATTTCAAAAAAAAGACACGAGACGTTTCCTGACATCTGAGCGATGAATCGCATGAATGACACATAAGATCGAGAAAGCAGAACACCATCGAACAAAACAAACAGCATTAAATGATAACTGATCGGGAAAGTAAAAAGTTATTATTACTATATTATTTTAGGATCGAGAAAGTACAATGTAATAATTACTCTATGGTCGAGAAAGTAAATTGTAATAATTACTCTAACATTTAAATAATCGAGATTACAGAAGTCTTTAAAGATAAGGAAACACGCGTCGAACATATAAAGCATCGAATCAGGAAGTAATTGAAAGTGATCTGTCATCTATATGATCGCACCAAGTAAAAGACAAAATACAAGAACGATAGATACATCGAGACAAGATGGATCGGCCCAAAGAAGAATTGATCCAGAAACGATGACCAGGCTACAGAAAATGACACGTTGCATAAAGAGCGACCCAGAAAGATGGATCTATAAATAGAAGAGATCAAACAACAAGGAGGGAAAGGGAAAATAGAGAGAGAAATACCAGAGAAAAGGAGGGAAGAAATTTTTAGGTACGATCCTATCGGAAATAATGATATAATGTATGAATTTCTGTATTGAAAGGAATTTTTTGTAACCAATTTTATAAACCCAGAAATTACAAAACCTGGATGATTAATTGTATTGAGTTTAGAAAATTTGGAAAAGTATGATTCTTTATTACATAAAAGAATGTTTCTCTATTGTAAGTTTACCAAAACAAAAAAACAGGAGAAGAAGAATAGAAAGAGATGATCAATCTAAACAAAACTTAAAGCAAACTTACTTGGGGGTATTGAGGCGAGTAATCTCTTTACTTAAGATATTTAATGTCATACACTTAATGTTGTTACAGTGTATGACATATGTCTCCAGTATTCAACAGTATATTTGGTGTTCTTCGCAGCACTTCGAGGACCACTAAACATCGAACGCGAATAGATGTAGCACAAAACTCTTCTTAACTCTTGAAGACGATATGTAAACTATAAAATTTCTAGTACTAGTTTATGGCTCTAAAAACACACTAATGCAATAGAGAGTGAGTGGGTTTTATATAGATGCAAGGAGACTCTTAGAGAAATCTTTCGTGAAGAGTCACATCATTTCATGGATCACATCCCTTTTCTCAAAGGATTCAATTTTAATTGAAAGGGTTTATATGAATAGACACCACCCTATATAATTTAGTTGTAACTACCTTAATTTCTATTCAAATTTTCAAAAATTTCAAAGATATAAAGCTTATCAAATCTTCTTACTACGATCAAGAGAGATAAAAATGCCAAAAATAACCATCGTTTTTATGCTACTTGACATAAGACTATAGAGGATATGGGTGACCCCTTATCTCCATATTTATTCATATTATACATGAATGCTTTTTCTAGGGCCTAATGCATGCTCAATGTAGTAATTTTATTCATGGTGTTAAGGTTTTTAAATCTAATCCTGTTATTTATTTTATTATGTTTTTTTTTGTAAACGACTGCGTTATCTTTGTAAAGGCTTTCCCAGCTGAAGTAAGAAATTTCTGGAAGATCATGTCTGATTTACTACTGAAAGTATTGGATAAATTCAGATTGAAATATGTTGAATTCAAATCCTAGACAACCTACTTACAATTAGGTTTTCTCATTATTATATAAAGCTGAAATTTGAGCATGTTGTTTATTAACATATATGTAACTTGCTATAAGAATTTTATAAGGATCATAGCACTATAAGTACCTCAAAATGCAAGGGTACCCTAGCTGAATTCTGTATTTCGATATAGAAAATGGTCATGTTATAAAGTATGCATCTCTTTAACGAACTGTTACAATGTATTGAGAATTGAAAATTTTGTTTTTATCTGAGTCATAAGATTTCTGTAAGAATTCAAATGGATCAAGTGACACTTATTACTGCAAATATGGGATAAACCAAGATCCTGTATTTCTACGAAATAGATTCCCTATGTATCCCCTTCATTTTTCGTTATCTCATTATGTGGCGATTGGATTGCGATAAAATTTTAATATGCTATCTTGTGTTGTATTAGTAAAATAATATTCAAATTTCAGGAGATTATGATCATTTTTGATAGTACTAAACCGTGTTCCAGATAAGCATCAACATGACGGTGCTTAGGAGGTTACATTATAAATTATCGTCGTCTTATATGCAGAGGTGGTATACACATATCACATGCTTGAATTGAACTAGTTATGTTGGATTTATGACTCAAGAAAGTGTATATTTTCTCCATGATATTAGCATAATTGTTTCTTATATTTTGTTCTTTAATTTGGCGCTTGTTCATGCCTGGATATTTTTTGTTGTTTAATTCAGAAGATCTTCATTCTATGCGACTGTGTTGTTCACTTCTTGTCATTTGAAAAGTATTTTAAATATTTTCTTTAGATTACAAATCTAACTTTAAATATTGTTGTTTAACCTAAGATTAAAAGTGATGTATACTTAAATCATCATGAGTATTTGAAACTTGAACTGCTGATCAACTACGGTCGTGCTTGATCCCTTTTGGGTACGTGTGATAATAGTGTAGCATATGGTTTGGACATCTAAGTTCGATTTGCTCATAATTTCTATAATTTATGGTTGCTAATTATTTCCTTTAGGGGTTTTATTTTTTATTTTTTCAGTGGGATTGGCTAATTTCAAAATGTGTGAGTTGCGTACTCTGAACTTTAATAATAAAAGGTATATCAATCTTTTTCTATTTTTGTAATCCATCCAATGTACTTGGATTGAGTAAATCTGGCTTGGACTTTAGATACACATGTGATATTTCCAGGTCCAAAATTTAGGGTATTATAAATTAGTATCAGAGCACGGTCTCAGTTTACTTGCGCTATACATGTAGACTTACAAGTTTTTAAAATTTTGATTTTGAAAAAAGAAAAATTGATCCGACTTCTTGCATATCAAAAGGTCTAGCATTTCGTATTATAGAATTTAATATTTTTTATGGAGGAGGCGCTTTGCCTCCCTTTTAATATAATTTTGGATTTTTTTAAAAATAAATAAATGAAAACAATATGAATATCAGTTTTTGTGATTTGTAAATTTTTGGTTTGTCAAAATTTTTTGTATTTAACCGATTCAATTTCCAATTTCTGTTACTCAAGAAATGCATACAGATTAAAGGTACCGGCAGAAGAAAAAAATCCACAACTAAACTTAGATTATTTTTAATTTTTTCACCTATTGTTCAAGATATTTTTAGCTACAATTTTACTTCTAAGTTTCTAATACCTCATTTTGTCTTTTTTTTGCTCGTTATTTCCTCTTCTTTCTCTTTTTTGTAATATACTCCCTGAGTTTTTTATAAATTAATTTATTTGAAGTTTGTATAATTTTTAAGATAAAAAGGAGAGATATAAATTTTTAATGTTTTTTTCATCTTAAATTTATACAATTCACCTTGTTAATTTTGAATAACTTAATTTATGGAAACCAAATTTCAAAATAAAAAATTAATTTATAAACAACGAAGGGAGTAATTTATTTGTCGAAGGGCTAAAAAGAAAGTAAACAGGTGAGATTTGAGGAACTTGCTTGTGGCTTTGGAATGGATAATTGAATGGACAAAAAGTAGCCATGTAATGTTACAACTGTTTTCTGCTGATATTGGATTCAATATAAAATGTGGTCCTGTCTTATCTTCCCTTTGATCATTATGTTCACGACATTAGGTGTTACTCCTTGTTAGGACTCCTTGAAACATATGGTAGGCGCCCAACAGTAATGACTTGAGCTGGCAAAATATCGCCCATTTCATTTGACCCAATATATCCTGAACATTGACTAGATTGCTGCTATATAAGCCAAATACCTCCTCACTTCTTATACATTCCACATTTCCACTGCTGGTTACTACAATCATATTCAAACAACAAATCCCATGGCTTTTTATTCTTCTCTTTTCACGTTTCTTGTTCTCAGTTTCTTCATCCTCTCTGTCTCCAATGCTCAACCTTCATCTTCTTCCCGGCCTAGAGGTCTCTTTTTTTCCGTCGACAGAGATTCATCTACTCTCCAATATGTCACCAAGATCAGCCTAGGAAAAGTCCCCATAAACGTAGTCCTTGATCTCGGCCGTAAATCCTCCTGGATCTATCCTAGTGCTGGGTGCGCATCTACATCGATTTCAGGTGTCGTAACAGCTCAATCAAACGATTTGAAAAATGGGGAATGGGTCTCAGGTCCAAATGTTACGGCTAGTGGGATTTCATTCGGGTGTGAAACAAATTCCAGTGTCTTACGTGGACTTGCCAAGGGTGCTAGAGGAATTGCTGGTCTAGGACGTTCAAGTCTTTCTTTAGCTCCACAATTTTCAGCTGCATTTCGGCTCCCTCAAAAATTTGCTTTGGAGTTATCTTCTGACAGCGGAGGATCCATGTACTTCGGGGATGGTCCTTACACTAACCAAAACTTCAGGCAGCAATTAGTTTACACCCCACTACTCTCTAACTCTTATTTTCCTAGTGACTATTTCGTTGATGTAAGGTCAATAGAAATAGACGGTTCAAATGTCACAATAAACAAAGGATTATTGTCCATCAACAAGAGTAATGGAGTTGGAGGAACTAAATTTAGCACTTTAGTTCCTTACACTACTATGGAGACATCAATATACAAGGCCTTCACAAGTGTTTATATTAAGACAGCTAAAGCCAGGGGTATTTCTACGGTTGCTCCTGTTGCGCCTTTCAGTGCTTGTTTTAATGCATCGACGATAGAAAACAGACCAGATGGACTTGTTGTGCCATCGATCGTCCTTCGCATGCCCAACAATGTAAACTGGGTTATGACTGGACCAGGTACTTCTTTGAAATTTGTCAAGGAAAATGTATACTGTTTGGCAGCTGTAGATGGAGGTTCGAAGCCGGCGACTTCATTTGTCATTGGTGGTCATCAGATGCAATTTAGTATCATAGAATTTGATAATGCAAGATCAAGATTAGGGTTCAGTCCACCAATTCAAGTTTGATCATGTTGCAGATATGTTGCAAACTTAAGTGGGAAGAGATCATGTCCCCATCATTTCTTTGTCTCAGTTATTTTTATCCCTATCTATTCAATAAGACTTCAACAAAATCTTCCCTTTAGGCCATGTACTATGAAGGGAGCTTAAATTCCCTTAAAATCCGATGTGTCAATGGTTTTTTAACACGTGGAAAGTGAGCTGGGAACTTCATGTTTTATGTAAGAAATGCTAATTACTTTGAATGATCGAAACACTAAATCCCGATCGGTGAATAGAATGCGGATAAAAACTGATTTTATAATAAAAAATTACACGGGGAGGTTTGGCCGGTCGAAGGAGTAGAGATCGCTACTTGGAGAAGCGATCGGTGGAAGGAGTAAAGATTTCTAATGGGTGGAAAGTATCCCACTAAGCTTATAGTTTTACTTGTTTATAAATTAAAATTATTATAAAAAGAAAATTATAGGAAAATATCTTACTCAGTTTATACTTTTTATTTTTAATAAGCTTAAAACTAGTAAAATACAGGGAAAAAAATATTTCTCGCTAATCAATCTATCGGTCGGCATACAAAGTCTCTATCGACTTACCATGTTTCGTTCAGTATTTAGTTTGCATATATTTCCTTATTCCCCTCTTAGAATTTCTGGAATAAGGGTGTGGAATACAGTTTTTATGGGATATCCGATTTCATTGTACTTGATTTTTCCCTTATTTAAGGGTACATTTCCGTGATAGTACCTGGCTTTAATGTGATCAGAGTTTTCTGTTTTTGGCTTTTGTTAACATCTTGTGGCCCTCTTTCGGCTATCACGAACATTATTACGAACCTACCTAAGGATATTATGCTCTTGTGATTGTAGAAAAAACGTAAAACTATGTATGCTGGCACTTAAGCCGTCACCACCAGCACCAACTCCTACAGTACCACCATATACTAATGCACCATACGGCGTACACCAGCATTAAAATGCCACTCGCCCTAAAACTTGTACCACTTCCAACACCTCATCACATCAAATAGTACACCTCTACCACCAGCCCCACCACCAAATTCTCTGATTACACCAATGCCGTCTCTTCCATTTTATCTTTCTCCACCACCACCAGCAACATGTTTTCTTCAGAGCTAGCTGATGTAGTGAATAATAAAGAAAAGAAAGAAAAGAGATCGTTCAGACTTCAAATATTCATAAGAATATCAACTATGAACAACGATAATTACTTAGACTTCGGTTTTTCGACTTTAAATAATAATCGATTAAACTTGAACAAGTTTAAGAAATTAATTCTTATTAATCAAATTCAACTTCTTAAAACAATATATGGAGGACTCTTTTATAGACTCGGGGAAAAACCCTAACTTGCTAGTCAAGAAATGATAAAAAAAATCCCTAAACCGACTCAAACTCTAATTTGCTATTTTTGGCAAATTTTGGTCGACCAAAAATAATGAAAATACTCATAAAATAAAATTATTGCCGCAAACGGCGACCCAAACGAACTCCTAACAAAGAAGTTATTAACAAAACAAAAACTTTCTTAAAATAGCAAAAACGCTTATTTGAAGCCCTAAACGATGGAATTTGACTAAAATCTGAAGACAATGAGACGAATTCGTGTCACGTCTTGATCGTTGGCCCGTTTTCAATCAAAATGGACCCCTCTTGAACTAAATTACGACACTCGGGTCTTTAGCCTCCAAATAGGTTATAGCCTGCTCATCTGCATCATTCTCCCGGGGTTGAGAGAAATTCGCCCTCGAATTTTCTTGGTCATCATCAGAATTATCACCATTATACGTCACCAAGTGTTTAACATTAAAAACATCAGAAGTCCGGATGTGACTTGGAAGTTTTAACTTGTAGGCATTAGGATTAATCTTCGCGATAATTTCCAAGGGACCAATCTTGCGCGCCTTCAGTTTGTTATACTCGAACTGGAAAACGATCATTTGTCAATATTGCCCATATAAAATCTCCTACTGCAAAAATCCACAACTCTGCATTTCTTATCTGCCGCCTCCTTATACCTCTCATTAGCTCGAAGCAATTGTTCTTCAGCCAACTTGTGAACCTGTTGCAACTGTTGGGTACGTTCTTCGGCACGAACTTCAATTTTCTTCAGATCAGGAACATGTGCTAAATCTACTAGTGCTCGTGGATTGTAGCCATAAACAACCTCGAACGGACTCATACCCAGACTACGGTTTACTAAACGATTAAATGCAAATTCATCTTGGCAAAGTTTATGATCCTAACTCTTCGGATTGTCTCCAACCATGCGCTATAGTATATCACCCAGCGAACGATTCACAACTTTTGTTTGTCCATCACTTTGAGGATGATACGCACTACTGAAGTTAAGCCTTGTATAAGCTAATTTCCACAAGGTTTCCAGAAATAACTAAGGAATGTGTCTCGATCACTAACAATTGAACATGGAAATCCATGTAGACAATACACTTCACAGAAGAATAATTCAGCTACCTTGAGTGCATTAATAGTCTTCTTGCAAGCAATAAAATGAGATATTTTTGAAAAATGGTCAACAACTACAAATACTGAATCATGTGCCCTCTGAATTCGAGGTAAACCCAATACAAAATCCATGCTCAAATTGTCCAGGGTTGACTTGGAACTTTCAACGGCATGTACAACCCTGCATTAGTTGTTTTTCCTTTTAAAACTTGACAAATTCGACATCTATCCATAAATTTTTAGCAACTTCACGCCTCATTGTTAGCCAGTAATATGACTTCGAAACAAGTTGGAAAGTCTTATCCCATCCCATGTGCCCCTCGTCATGTAACTCCTTAATAATCTTCAATCGGAGACTAGAATCAGGAATACACAATTGATTACCTTTGAAGAGAAATCCTTCATGCATAAGGTAATCACTTCGTTTTCCTGAACTGATCATCCACAATCTCCAAAAATTTCGGATCGGTTAGAATATGTTCAGAATATGAATCAAAATCTATTACCTCAGTTCGCATGGTGTTGAGTATCATACTCCTTCGGCTTAAGGCATCAGCAGCTTGATTCTGTGACCCAGCTTTGTGCTTTAGTACAAAAGTGAAATTTTGTAAATAACCAGCCCACTTACCATGTCTAGAAGAAAGCTTCTCTTGACTATCGATGTGCTTCAAAGAATCATGATCAGAAAACATAATGAACTCGTTATGAATTAGATAGTGTCGCCAATGCTTCAAGGCTTGAACTATAGCATAATACTCCACATCATATAAGTACTATAGTTGAGCTTATCACCATTCAACTTCTCACTGAAATACGTTACAGGTCGTCCTTGCTGTCTCAAAATAGCTCAATTCTCACCTTCGATGCATCACAGTGTAGTTCAAACGGCTTGCTGAAATCAGGTAACACCAATAGTGGTGCAGTTACCAGCTTTGTCTTGACAGCTTCAAAGGCTTCGTCAGCTTCCTCAGACCATGAAAATTTTCCTCCTTTCATGCATTCAATAATGGGTGCCATACTGGAGCTGAAGTGGGGAATAAAGCGTCGGTAAAAAGAAGTGAAACCATGGAAACTTCTTACCTCGCGTAATGTACTAGGTGTAGTCCAATTTCTCACAGCTTCAACCTTGGAATCATCTACCTTGTTTCCATCCTTGGTAACGACATAACCGAGAAATAGAACTCGATCTTTCATGAATGAACACTTTTTGATAGCCACTCTCCCTGCGAAGAACTGGGAGCACTTATCGAAGATGTTGAACATGCAAGTCCATGTTAGCACTATAAAGAAGAATATCATTGAAATAAACAACCAAAAAAGTACCGATAAAGGGTCTGAGTACTTGATTCATGAAATGCATGAATATACTTGGCACATTGGTCAACCCGAATGGCATAACCATCCACTCATATAATCCTTCTCGAGTTTTGAAAGCAGTCTTCCATTCATCACCTTCATGTATTCTGATCTGATGGTACCCACTCTTCAAGTCGAGTTTGCTAAATACCTTTGCTCCACAAAACTGATCTAACAAGTCATCCAGTCTGGGAATTGAAAAACAGTATTTGATTGTGATTTTGTTGATGGCTCGACTCTCAACACACATTCTCAACTTTCCATATTTCTTTGGAATCAGCAAGGCTGGTACTGCACAAGGACTTAGACTCTATCGGATCAATTTTTTCTGTAGCAAATCTTCCACTTGACGACGAGGTTCCTCATGCTCCTTAGGACTCATTTTGTAATACTCTTTATTTGGCAAGCTTGATCCAGGAACGAGATCAATACGATGTTGTATATCCCAGAGGGGTGGTAGCTCGTCCAGCAACTCGTTAGGAAAAACATTCATAAATTCCTTAATTAAAGGTTAAGATGAAATGGGAATACTACTTTCATCCTGTTGTTTTTCTTTTCCAATCAACACATACAATTTACCTGCATCTTCTACCTCATCTTCAAACTGATTAAACGACAAGAGATTGGTAGCTTCTCCAGTAGATGGTGTAGGTGCAATCTCTTTACCGGGTACAAGTACTATATGTACGGCGTTCCATAAAAAACTGTAGGTATTTCTATACCCGTCGTGACTACTTTTCCTGTCAAACTCCCATGGACGATCCAACAACAAGTGACAAGCATCCATACTAGTAACGTCATACCATATTTTATCTTTATATTTTTACCAATTGAAAAAAAAATCAAGCAACTTTTGTTTACTTTTACCTCATTCCCTTTCTTAAGCCAAGAAAGCTTGTATGGATGTGGATGTGCCTTGGTTTCCATCTTGAATCGTTTCACGACCTCTTCATCAACAATATTCTCGTAACTTCCAGGATCAATAACTAGACGACAAACTTTTCCTTCGATCGTACATGTTGACTGGAATATATTGTTACGTAACCAGCTGTCGCCCTCATCTTTACGTGGAGTGAGACAACTTCTTCTTACTATAAAGTCCACTCCTTTATCTCCAGTAACTACTTCATCGACAGGTTCAGAATCATCCTCATGATCCTCTTCATAATCAGTTACCCAGCCATCTTCTTCACAGTCATTTTCAGTGAAAAATACCTTGTTCGCTCGTTCTGCTTTTTGACAGTCACTGGCTTTGTGCGCAGATTCTCCGCACTTATTATATCTACCTCCAAAAGTGGTATTTGGGGTTTTATTTGGTGTTAACGAGGAATTAAGTTTACTAGCAGTACTAGGTGTTGAAGTACTACAATTACTTGTTGGAGATGTTGCCACATTGATACCCCAATTTAAGCTTCTACGCTACTTGTTTCTCTATATGCCTTGCTCTAACATGTGCATCCGAAATAGAGCAGCAATCAAACATGTTAAGTGAATCCTGATATTGTTGAGGGAGACCACCTATATAGCGAGAGACTTTTTGCTCGTCTGACTCTTAAAAGTCATTAAGAGAAAGTAGTCGGTAAAACTCCTTGGTGTAATCGTTTATAAAACGTACTCCCTTGCGTAGGTTTTGCAGCTTCTGGTACATGAATCCAATGTATTTATGTGCAAAAACTTTGTTCTCATGTGTTTCTTCAACTTCTCCCATGATACTAACTTTTGTTTTCCTTTACGACTGCGTAGCAGCTTGTGTTGTTGCCACCACGAATTATCCCTCCCACAAAACATAGTCACTACCAATGAAATTCGTTTGTTATCTGATACTTCTTTGAATTCTAATACTTCCTCAACCGTATTCACCCAGGAGAGAAACTCTTCCGGTTCCAAACCACCATAAAATTCTGGGATCTCTACTTTTATTCCTTCCTTCCAGCGATCAGAATCCTCTCGTTGATTTATTCTACCTTCGCGATGCCCTCTAGCAAAAGGGTTAGCGTTATCATCTTCTTCTTCCTTCCGAATGTTATACCTACCCAGCAAACCTTGGACGTCTTCAATGAATTCTTCTTTAGATCTTCATGGAATGAAACCTTCTGGACCTCCTCCTCGACCTCGACCTTGACCGATTGCTACTCTTGGTGGCATCTTATCAACCCTAGAATCGACTTTGCTCTGATACCATTTGATGCAGCGGATAATAAAGAAAAGAAAGAAAAAATAGGTTTTTTTCAGACTTCAAATATTCCTAAGAATATCGACTATGAACAACGATAATTACTTAGACTTCGGTTTCCCGAATTTAAATAATAATCGATTAAACTTGAACAAGTTTAAGAAATTAATTCTTATTAATCAAATTCAACTGCTTAAAACAATATATGGAGGACTCTTTTATAGACTTTGGGAAAAACCCTAACTTGCTAGTCAAGAAATGATGAAAAAAACCTCTAAACCGACTCAAACCCTAATTTGCTATTTTTGGCAAATTTTGGTCGACCAAAAATAATGAAAATACTCATAAAATAAAACCATTTTCCGCAAACGGCGACCCAAACAGACTCCTAACGAAGAAGTTATTAACAAAACAAAAACTTTCCTAAAATAGCAAAAACGCCTGTTTGAAGCCATAAACAATAGAATTTGGCTAAAATCTGAAGACCATGAGACGAAATCGTGTCATGTCTTGATCGTTGGTCCGTTTCCAATCAAAATGGACCCCTCTTGAACTAAATTATGACATTCGGATTTTTAGCCTCCAAATAGGCTATAGCCTGCTCATCTGCATCACTAACCGACCCAATAATCATAATTAGACGACAAACAACAAATCGATATTTGATCAAACCCTCAAAACAGATAGCCTTAACTCACCCTTTATGCGAAAGGTGTTACTAAAAGTCTTCAGGATTTATGCAAAAGGTGTTACTAGAAGTCTTAGAATTCATGTTCCTTCTTCTTTTTTTTTATGTCAATTTTTTTCAACTTTTAGTTTTAAATATTAGATTATCTCAAAGTAACATTAAGAGACATTACAAATGTTCTACACAATGCTTCAAAAAAAAAATGTTATACACTTATGAATATTTTTTTCAACCCACACATGACGGCATGTGACAGTTAACCTACAAAATTACTAAAATTGTACACATTGATAGTAGCCTAATACACAATCATACAACGTGGTCTACAACCTTGACTTCTAAACTAATAAGCAATATTCAGTGAAATGTGTCAATGTAAAAAACATTTTAAAGTAGTTGTTGCATACATGGTCTATTATAGGCTAATGAGTTGTTTGTTTTTTTGTTTTTTTGACTCGTATAGATCTGACTTATCTGAATCTAGTTCATTACATTTGAATCTGATTCATTATATCTGACTCAAAAATAATATAATTGAACTATAGAAAAAAAAATATTCCAATCAATTATGTGTCTAACGAGTCAGGTACAATATGGTACATGACTCAAATAACTCCGAATCAGACTTTGAGTCAGGCATCAGAAAAATAAAAAAAATAAACGATTTGATATCTAACTCAGGTCGAGTTAGGTCCAAACAAACATGGTCTAAGTCGATCAACTATTCTTAGTTCTAAGAGGAGTTTGATTAGAGTAATAGAGAGACAATTTGGGGAGAAAGATTAAATGAAGTGTAAAAATGAGTAAGTTTGTGAATGTGTAAGAGAGTTCTGTGCAAGTGAGGTAATGTAAATCAGGTGTAAGTATAAACAGATTTTTCTTTTGTTTCTGTAACTGTCAGAGCTATTAGAACGGTAACAGTTTACATTGTAACTATTAACTTTAACAGATCTTCTCTTTTTTCTGTTTCTCACTGTATCTGGCTTAATAAGGCTTACTCATCGTATTCTTATGTAACTTTTATAATCTATATTTTATATTATAATTAGTGGAAAACCCGTGTTATAATGACACGATGGAGGAGACGGTAGGGATGGATAATGTCTACTGTTTAACAAGAATAACTAAATTATATATATGGATAATGTTTGACAAAAATAAAAATATAGAAGAGTGACTCAAGAGTTATTGTTGGATATAATAGGTCTCAAGATAATTAGTTATTCTATAAAGTTAGGTCTGAAGATAAATTATTTATTTTATAAAAACTTTATCCTCTAATGGTATTTGATCTTGAAACCTATTATATCTAACAATAACTTTTGAGACACTCTTTTATGTTCTCATTTTTGTCCAATATTATTAATATTATCCATATAACACAGTTATTCTTATTAAGCAATCAAATATCCATCTCCACCATCTCTGCCACCGTGCCTGGATATAAAAAGATTTACATCTGATTTTTGTGTCTATTTGCGTTCTTCTGTTGTATCTTGGTCTTCTAAGAAACAGCCAACAATCTCAAAAGTTTATGCTAAGACAGAATACAAATCCATGGTTGTAGATACTGCTGAGGTAGTGTGAATTCCGTTTCTTCTGAATGAGCTTGGTGTGCCTCTTAATGCACCTTTTAAACTATTTTGTAATAACACTTTTTTAAATAGTTTAGCTTGCAATCCAGTATTCCATGCTAGAACAAAGAATGTGGAGATTGATTACCAGTTCACTAGAGAACTGGTGAGTGCCTTTTTTATCCAGATTTTTATATATCATTTGAGGATTATATTGTAGATTTATTCACAAAAGGGCTTGTTCATGTTGTTTAACTATCTTCATCTACCAAATTATAATATGTTTCCAACAATATCATTTTAAGGGGGAATGTAAGAATAAGTAAGTCTATGAGTGTATGGTTACCAAAATAAATAAAAAATCTATGAGTGTGAGAGAGAGCTGTGTCCAAGTGATGTAAATCAAGTGTAAGTATTAACATCTTTTTCTTTTGTTTTTGTCACTGTCATAGTTGTTACAGCTGTAACTGTTAACTATAACAACTCATTTCTCTTTTCTATTTCTCACTGTATGGGGTTGTTTGGTAGCCATTATTATAATGCATTATGAGCCTATAATCAATTATTCAGTCCGTTATCCATTATATAGGTGTTTGTTAAAATTAACTGATTATTTTAATCATAATTGAAAAAACTGATTATTTTAATCATAATTGAAAAACTCATTATTTTCATAAGTAGAAAAAAGTTGTTTATAAAAATTATCATAATCAATTATTTTTTTAATAAAAATGAATTAGATTTTTTTCCTTATTTTCTCTAAACTATCAATAGAGAGACAAAAAAACAATAGTAGACTAAAAAAATTCTTAGATCATCATTCTTTCCTCTCCTCTTTGAGAGCATTTTTCTAAGATAATCAATTATCCCAAAATATGTTTGTTAAAATTTACTGAAAAAATGATTAATAACATAATCATTTTTTAATTTATGATTATCTATAATCATAAATGATAATCATAATTTTTACCAAACAAGGCTTATATGTTATCTATGATAATCTTTCATGAAAAGATGATTATGAACTACTAATTACGTACATTCACAAACCGTCGATAAATCAAGTAAAAGTTTTCTTGTTGGGTTCAAATTCTTACTTGATCATTGAGTCCAACCCCGATAACTCATCAATCTTTAGTTAAGGTGCCTTTTCCCTACATCTACTAAGTAACTTAAGTTCAATATACGAGTAACTCAAACTTATACAATAATGTTAACAAAGAAGGGAAATTATAAGATAATTTTGTATTGTAACAGTAAGGCTCTTCTAGTTGTTCAGCACAAAGATACACATAAAAGTAAAAAGGTTAGATTTTTATTCAAATTTAAAGATGTGTAAGTTGGATTTTAGAGTCCAAACCTCTAAAAATGTCTACTAACTTGGTCAAATTCTGATTCTTAAAATATATAAGTAGGGTTTTTAGCAGGGTTGCACAAAACCGAACCAGAATCGTAAACCGAAACCGGAACTGATATTTTTTGAGCCGAATCGAACCGAACCGAATCACTATGGTATAATTTATTGTGTCAGTTTTAGAAAACCGACAACCTTCGGTTTTGGTTCGGTTATTACCCAAAAACCATACCGCGGTAACTGATAAGTGTTTAATTCTTACATATTTACTCCTCAAATTTATATTTATTAGTTCTCCATTTTGTACATATTTGATAAGTATGGTTATTTTTGAATTTTTTAGGAAATAAAGCTCGATGGACTAAAATGACAAATTGTATGCTGGTAAAATGGAGAAAATGAAGTGATTTATGGGCTAAGCCCACAGGAAGAACATGGAGAATATTTCTTTGGTCCAATTATTTGGATATGGGAGTGTGTAAATATGTTAAGGCGTGTGTAGAAAGTGTGGAAGCTCATTTATTCACAACATCATTTGCAAAATATTAATTTTAATGAAAAGATATTTGAAGATATTTTGTTTAATGAAGAAAATAAACAAAAAAGAGAAGGAAATAAGAATGTTAGCTAAAAAATCAATATACTTGCCATGTGAGAAATATTTTCTTACATATATGCATGGATATAATATGACATGAAGATATTGAAAAATGGATGGTGTGTATATAAATAGTGGTGGAAGCAGAGAGACAAGAGGGACCCAGCACTGAGAGCAATTAGCTTCATGATAATAATGATCCTAATAATGTTGATGAGTATTCACCTATTCAAGAGGGAAAAGATTTAACTGGAGAGGTCATTGTTATAGACGATGAAATATTTCCTTGTTATTATGAAAACGATGATGACTTAGAGGAACGAGTTTATCCCGAGGCTAGTGTGTCTGAGTCCGATTTAAAGACCATAGTCCCTGACGAAGATGATAGACTCGTAGAGAATTTGATGTAAGTGAAGGTACCCCACCTAATTATGACCTAGATAAAATAATTGACCATTTTCCTAAATCCGATTTAGAAATTAAGGAAATTGTGACTAGTTTGTCCAAGGACACAAACTACTCTAAGTTTGGGGGTGAATGTTATTCTCCCCGCGGTAATCCGTTGACTCTTAAAATAGTCCCTTGCTTGTGACTTGACATATGTGCCTCTACCATATTAATAGATTATCTTCAAGAACTGTTTCCCGAACCTAATTTTGTTCAAAAAGAAATTCAGTTGTCAGAAACCCATCATTCTGTTGATGTGGATTACCCGGTTTATGATACCTTAATTAACTTTGTTATCCCACCAATATTTTGTTTACAAAATGTGGAAATGTTTCAACTTCAAAAGTGTCAATTTTTAATTTTTGGAACTAAATATGATTATTTTAGAAAATTAGAATCGACACATTTTTCAAAGAAGGACCACCTCTTCTGTATACTTCACTGTGGTCAAATGTGAGTAAAATCAAATTGAAAATAAGGACCCACAATTATTCTGATTATTGTTGTATGATTCGTAAATTGTGACTAATCCTTTGTTGGTCTGGCTGAAGACTTTAAACTTAGCGGTTTATGGGAGGCAACCCATATGCTCTTGGTACACAGTGCTAGTAATATCTCTTCATATCTCTTTTACTTTGTCATTATTTCTCTTTGTTCATGCTTTCATTCATCTATCTTTAGAACATTGAGGACTATGTTCAATTTAAGTTTGAGCGTAAGGGAGAAAAATTTAAAAAAAATTAGTTGTACCAAAAACTCCAAAATTTAGAAACTTGTGAATAATTAAGGATGACACTAACCATTCTAGGTAGATAGAAGCTAAATTCTTGTCTATAGGAGTTGGTGTGCCCAGCTAAATGGTCTGTTCATTAAAGGACAGAATTCATATGTTAGAAAAAAACATGAAAGTCGTCACCATATCTCGGAATCATCATAATCATATCACATTCTGTTTTTTATTTTTGTAATTTTATGTTTGTCTAAGTGATTTGTTGAGGCACTAGTATCGACTTGTTATCGTCGTTGGGATGAAGTAGAGTGATTGAGATCAAGCCTCATCATCGACCGCTTGGACCCTTTTATATACCAGCTGAGTCGATATTAGTATAAGGATTAAGACCAGTGGGAGCGTATCTCAATCCATTAGAAATCATCTAAGCGGTGACCTTCAAACAGATATGGGAAACACCGTTCACCTTAGTCAATATGTGCAAACTTCATCATCTTCATATCCATCTTCTAAATATATTCATGTGATTGAACTTTGATAGACTCTGAGTATCGTGGTTCATTGTACGACTTTCTGAGTAGTGCTTTGTTTTCTTATATATGAATTTAGTACGCTTGAATGGAAACTCGTGTATAGCAATTGGATTCAAAACAGGGTAATTCCTCCTGTAGCCAAAGAATTTAGTAGTCAACTAAATAGCATGTTTAGTGTCTACCTCAATCGTTCACAAGTAGCTAAAAGTTGGAGTAAAGATTTTGTGATTACACCTCTTGTAAACCCTCACGATACAAAACTCGTCCACTTGGGCTACCTAGGGGTTCAAAGGCTTGTTGCACACGTTAAGTGCAATCGCGATGCCTGAGAAAGTTAGTTAGGATTATTTTTTTTTAAATTAGTTTTCAATTTTATCTTTGCTCGAGGACTAGCAAAATGTAGGTTTGGGGTGTGATAAGTGCTTAATTCTTACATATTTACTACTCGAATTTATATTTATTAGTTCTCCATTTTGTACATATTTGATAAGTTTGGTTATTTTTGCAGTTTTTAGAAAATAAAGCTCGATGGACTAAAATGAGGAATTTTGCTGGTAAAATGGAGCAAATGAAATGATTTATGGACTAAGCCTACAGGAAGAACACGGAGAATTATTTCTTTGGTCCAATTATTTGGATATGGGAGTGTGGTAAATATGTTAAGGCGTGTGTAGAAAGTATGGAGGCCTATTTATTCATAACATCATTTGCAAGATATCAATTTTAATGAAAAGGTATTTGGAGATATTTTGTTTAATGAAGAAAATCAACAAATAAGAGAAGGAAATAAGAATGTTAGTTACAAAATCAATATACTTGCCATGTGAAGAATATTTTCTTACATATATGCATCGATGTTATATGACATAAAGATATTGAAAAATGAATGGTGTGTATATAAATAGTGGTGGAAGCAGAGAGACAAGGGGGACCCAGCACGGAGAACAATTAGCTTAGGATTTTATTCTTTTTACTTTTCATTCTTTGTAATAATGGAGAGCTAACCCTCTTCGCTGGTGTTGAAGATGAAAGCAGCTTTAATATATAAAAGACTCAGGTACTCTCTTTAATAAAATATTCTTTTGAGCTTACGATTAATATTTTTATACTTGTGATCCATATTTTTATCACATCAATTTTTTAGCGCCGCTGCCAGGGAATAAAAATTATTATTTTTAGTTTATATTGGATTTTTATATATTAGTTTAGATTTTTATTTTTGTTTTATTTTATTTTATATTATTTGCTAGATTTTACTTTAGGTATTTGTGTTATTTATTGTTTGCAGATTTAATTGGAAGTTAAAAACGGAAAGTAAAATCTTGCAAACAAAGGTAAGTAAAAATCCTATATTTTATTTTTTTATTTAGATTTTATTTTGTTTGTAAATAATTAGATTTTATTTTATTTTATATTTAGTAATATTTTTATTTTATTTTTTTTATTTTTTAAAAAAATCACGTGCACACACCAATTGCATCGTCAGACTACTGATTTAGGAAAATCCGTGGAAAAATACGTTGAACCCGTGTCGTTGGCCTTATGGGAGTTATCGGCCGAAATTCCACAAACTTTAGCCTCGTACATTTGACCAGTCTTTGACTGTAGGTATATTTTGCTAAGGTAACCTGATTTTACCTATTTTAATCAACCTTGCATTAGCATTTGCATTTGCACTAAAAAAAATGTTGAACTGGTATTATGAGAACCAATTTAATGAATATCGACCTAAAATTCAAAATGGACATCATCCGTACTATGACCATATTGTTGATAATACTTAGGACCACTACCATCCTTCTGAAGGTTATGGTTCATACCATAGTGATCCTAATTATTATCCGCATGCTTACCAGTCGTATGAACGAGTAAATGAGCAATACAATAATGATCGTAATGTGTGTTCTCCATCTTTGGAGGATTTATTGAAGCAGTTGAACAATAATAATTCTTATGATGAAAGTTTTTCTTTAGAATATTCACTCAAGAAGTTGATTGAAAGTTCACATAGGAGTGACGAATTAATTTCCGAGATAATACCATTTTGATTTACAATAAAAGTTGTATTTTTGTTTTAACGATTATATTTTCCGAGATGTATCGGTTTCGTCTCGATAGTCTTGAGTTATAAAAATGAATATTTGATGAAGAGTTTTTGAGCATTTTACATAATTCAATTGGTGGATTCTAAAAACCCCAATGTTCTTTAGTTTGGATAATTATCAGTTTAATATTTTCTAAATTCATTTCTTTTTATATTTTTAGATCAATAATTTAATTGTAAACTAAAAGTAACGATTTAATTAGTCCCAGTGGAAGGATCCCTTTTATAAACTATCTCATCGATAGACATATACTTGCGGTCAATATTTTTATCACACTAGTAACAGAAACAGAATCTCATATGATTTTATCCATTGATTTATTATATTTGATCACGACCGTTAATTTTAGGTTTATAGTATTTAAAATTTTGTTCATTTTCACAATTTGAGATCGAGAAACAATCCTTCTCATATTTTCTTCTTCTTCCGCTCCTCTTTTAGAACCTCTGTCGTTGGTTGCCGCTGCAACCCCCACCACCACACCTATTTCTCTTTTTCTTTTATTCTGGAACCACCACCATCACGACCATACCCTTTTTCTCCACTACCAATTCTTCTCGTATTTTCTTCTTTTCCTTCTCCTCTTCTAGAATCACCACAAAATAAGGTTTGAAAACGGTTCACAGGTCGAGTTACGGGGATAGTTCGGGACTGTTATAACGCGTTTTAACGGGTGTGAGCACGTTTAGGGCAAAAAACGCGTTATTTATTAAAAAAATGTTTTTTTTTGCCATTTGTTTTTTAAATAACGGATGTGATACCAGTTATTTAGAAGAAGAAAAAAATTATGATATGAAATTCCTATCTAACGGTTATCACTGATGAGGTGTCAAACTCACAAATAATATTTCTTTAGTTCTCTAACACTAATAAATAGTATATCACAAGTAGGTCCGGTCCCAAGGGAGGTTTTGAAAAAAAAAATTGTAAAAGCGTTCTTAACTAAGATTATTGTGATTTAGTGAATCTGAAAATTACATTTGTTATCAAAATATGAGAAAGAATTGATCAAGGAATCATTCTACGCTACCGAACAAAGATATTATTAATCATACAAGTTTAACCTTCAATAAATTTCGATTGTTAACAACTTTAGACAAGTTATAAGTTCAACTAATCTTTAGATTCCTAAATTCACCGCATAGAATAAGTTCTCTAGCGGATTCTAATCAAGTGAACCACCTAAAATATGCTCTCTAGGTGTAATTCAATCAATTGTATTAGTATTTGTGAATCAAGTTGTTTCTAGTCATATGTTCATAAATTCGACACATTAACCTAGGGTTATCTATTTCACACTATTGTCCACAAAATCCCTTTGCAACAAATAATGTATCGCTACTTGTGTAAAGATTGCTCTAACAATTACGGATTAGAATTCTCTCTGCTAGCATTAGAGTTGCATACAAGATACCCAATTGCGCACTTAGATAAACTGTAAATATATCATGGTCATAAGAACAGAAAAAGATAATCAACAAAAGATATTTATCAAAAGATTTAACTTGCAGAAATTGATTAATAAATCCTGTTACAGAGTTTTAAAATCCTCCCTAATCAATAAGAAAATTAGCTGCTCAGAGTTTTAGAGTTCATAAATTGAATTTAATATAAGACGAAAAACAATAAAGCAAACCCTAGACGCGTAGTTCTTGAATTCGACTGCTTCTCTTTAACTTATATCAAACCCTAAAAAAAACAATGGTAGATGTCAAAATTCATATTCTCAAAAATGTCTCTCTTGTTATAGATTTCCTCCTTTTATAGCTCTTCATGTCTTTCAATTCCTAAAGCAACTCTAAAAATCCTAAGTGTCAATTCTAGGTTAAGCTCATACATCTCCGAGCAAAATCAGATCATAGAAGAAGCCCAAAGATTCGTCACATGCCCATAACAGAATTTATCCAAAACAAATAAGCCAAACCTGTCAGTTTTAGGAAACTGACATTGCACTTTCAAACACTCTTCACGGCAAATGTCTTAGGCCATTCCACAAACACTTAGAAAGCATAACTGGTAGTGAATTTGGCCACAGCTTGTTTGTTAGTTCTAACATCACAGAACTCCTTCCCTGCAATATCGAGACATTCATATGCAATTCATTCACCAACCCATGTTTACTAATCAACCAAGAACCTTAATTACTACTACAATTCTCCATCATCAAGCATCAATGTCAATCAGTAACAAACCCACCAGTTCTTGGCAGTTTCTTCTCTTGAATCCTATTAACTGTCTTGTACAAACAAACTAGAACGAACCCATTTTACCAACAGCGACCACCAACCTTCTTTGCTTTTCCGGCCAACACAGACTTACAATCCAACTTCTCACTACTATTCTTAATCTATCTTCTCATTTTCACTGTAAACTCAGACCCATAACTTCATTCTCGTTGGTGCTCATTCTTGTATTTCCGGCCATAACTCACTGTCAATACCCAAATCTCAGCCAAGAACCCATTCTCAATTCTCCATCTCTTCTCGAATTCAAACTCTCAACCAACAACAGCTCACAGTTGTTTCTCTCAAACCCATTTCCTTTCTCTTCTTGTTGTTTTCTTCTTCTAATCTGTTTTCCATGTTCCCTTCAGCACAAAATCACCAAGACCCTTTTTATCTCTTGCTGCCAACACTCAAAACCACCAGAATTCACTTGTACCACAGCCTCAGATCCCCTTTTTTTCTCTACAACCCTCAAAATTGGAACAGACCCACCTTCTTCCATCTGAACCATCTCAGTTACGGAAGTGAACCCATTCTTGAATATCTCTTTCTAACCACAAATCCCATCGACAGTTTCTTCTCAACATACTGTTCGCGATCTCATTCTATCGTCTCGCTGAAATTATTCAACCCCAAATCGAGCCACAACCCCACCTGAGACCTAGGTTAGCTCTTTGCCGGCGTTAAGTGGTCTCGACCTGACCTAAGGGAGAAGAAGGGGGAAATGAAAATTGGCTGATCTCGATCTAACTTTAGTGTAATAAACACAGAACTGGTTCAGGGTATCCACCAATTCATAGGGGGGCAGTCTTGAGTTTTAACTCTATAATTCAAATTGAATGGTCCTGAAATGACGCTTTTATCCTTTTCTCGATAATTCTTCTTTTCCACATCTAGCTCCAAATACCTAGAAAACTAGAAAACAAGCGTAATATACACAAAATACAAGAGAAAATAGTAAATAAATCATAACCAATTTATTAGTATTTAAGGTGTTTAAGACACTTATCAATGACATGCGTGAAAATGGTTATAACGGGTCTAAATAACGTTGTTACTACGTTTTTTTTATTTTAATTATTTATTTATTTATTTCGAATTTTATTTTATTTTTGGATTTTTTACATACAAACTTATGGTTATTTAGTAAAATTTGTAACCATGACTCCGTGATCTATAGCACTTAGTAATTATTGGTACTGTTATTTTATTTTATTTTTGGTATGAATTTTCCCTTTAGAAGGACAAGAGGAGAAATGAGAATACATACCTCTTCTTCTTTGCTTCTTACCCTTCTATCACCATTTCATCTTATTTCTTTTGCGTCGGAAATATAAAAACTCAATCGACCATTCGTTACTTTTCCTCCAATCTCTCACAGTAAGTGAAATCTACAACTACTTTCTTTTTTCTCTTCCTTAATTTTGAAACAATACACAAGGTTATGAAAATGTAAATTCAACATAAAATTCTCATTACAATATCGATTGTTCATACCAAGATATCCGAGGAATCAACGAAGAATATAATTTTAATATTAATAAAGATAATGAAGTAGATTATCGTAATGATGATGAAGAAGAAGACTATAGTTATGATGATGACGATAATGCTAATGAAGACAGACAGATGCATTACAGGAACCGGTATGAGGAGGAGGAATCAACCAGGAATTACCGAGAAAATAGAAAATATTTGAATAAATCGAAAAAGAGTGTTTCTACAAGTTGGTTTGTATAAGTTTCTAAACTTCACACACTAGTTTAATTATCGTAAGTTTTTAAAATTTGGAGTCTTTAATCATGTAGGTATGGTGTAACTTTGTATTATTTAAAAAAAAAAATTAGATATAAGTTTGAGAAAAAAAAACTGCGTAAGGATGTCTCTAACTTTTTTTTTTTTGTAAAAAAACGTTATAATGGGAGTGAAAACGGAAAAAACAGCCTAAAAAACTTATGTTAAAATGTTATTTGGAAGAAAAAAACGAAAAATTAATTTTTAAAAAACGGTTATCACATGCGTGAAAACGCTTATAACGGGCCTAAAAACACTGTTTTTTTCTATTTATAGGCGTTATTTTGATACGAGTATCGGTAAACCTCACAAACACGCTACATATAGGTGACCGTTTTAACGATCGTTTTTCAAACCTTGCCACAAATGCAACCAAACCCTATTTTGTTATCCACCATTAGTCCACTATGAGTTATAACTACTACCATAATATAATCGATTATCCCAGAATCTTATAACAACCACAACAACAACATGAATAATATTTATACTGCAATCTTGTTATGAATATATTGTTATGAATATTTAGTGTAATGAGATTATATTTTTGAATTCTAATAAATGGTATGCTCTTTCATTTCTATCCACAAAATCAGATTTATTATTTGTTTTACTTCCTTTATTCAATTGATGTACTTTTTCTTGTTTTGTTTCTTTTATTTAATTGTGGTTGGGAACTGAAATTTCCAGTTTAAGATTTTAGATTGATAGAATTAATTATGGTTGAGAACTGAAATTTTTAGTTGAAATTTTTAGATAGACAAAAAAGTGAGATACATACCGGTTTATCAAAACCGACAGGTTTTAAACTTAACCAACTCGGTTTCGTTCGGGGTTGAACCAAATATACAAGTGGTGATCACCGGTTTTTGATATTTGAAAATCCGATGCCCTCGGTTTCAGTTTTAGTTTGGCCAAAAACCAAGCTGAACCGAACCATATGCAGCACTAGTTTTAAAATTCTATTTCTTTTTTTTTTCAAATCAATTGAAATATCTGATAGTTGGAGTAAATACCATTTCTCCTCCAAGAAATAGATAATATAAATACCATTAATCACAATATCCCATCCTTTCGTAACTTCTCCGGCCACCGCAATGCTAAACATCAATTAAGAAGTTAAAACAAATATTTTTGGTGTATGTGAATTTAGATGGGGTGTAATTGATAAGTATCTAATTTGAATTACAACAATTAAACATTGACATCATTTTATCCTGAAATTTATCATGAGAGGAGATCCAATAGTAGTTTGGTCGGTCTTTTTATCATTGGGATAGATAATTGGATAAAAAAGTCCCCACTTTCCAAAAAAAATCTCTAGATATAAAGCATCATCGTTGGAGTCAAAAAGGTGATCGGGAAAACTTAACTAAAAAATCACGTCACTGCACTTTCAAAAGTGGTTTTCAAAATGATTTCTCCTAATCCTTTAAATCTCTTACATTCTATCTCCCAGAAGTTCAATAAACTTTTAAGTCCGACAATGCATAAGCCTATTTATGTTTCTAAGGTTTCATGTTCCTCTTGGCATCCAAGATGTTCTCATCATTCTCAAACTACCATTTCAGATGAAACTGATGTTTCTTATATATTTTTTGATGTTGCTTATATCAAAAAGTCAGGTAATTTACTTATAGGATTGTATGTATGACTAAAATGGGTTTTATGTCGGAATTTACAGGAGGAACTGGCTGGCGTATATCCTCCATAGAGGCAGATTCCAGAGCCTGTAGATAGGTTACCAGATGGGCACAACAATTTGGGAGATTCAAAATAATCTTCTTTAATGATAATATAAAAATAATGACTTATATGGTGAAGAACAATTTTACTATAGATAGGCGATCATCTAATATTTTGCAAGAAGCCAAAACAACGATCATCACTTCACCCTTTTCAACCTCCATCTTCTCTATCCACCGATCATCACTTCACCCTTTTAAAAAAAAAAAATTCTTCTAATTTTTGATTATATCATACAGTTTGCAATCATAGTTAAGGTTATGTTATGATGATTAAGGACCTGATGATCTAATATAGTGAACTTAAATGTGGAGAAATAGAACAACCATCCACAAACCAGAAGATTACGTTTGCATAATATAACTAAGAGATAATGAATCAAAAAGCTAATTACAGTATGTAGAACCAAGGACAAATCACAGATGTAACTAAGATGTGGATGTTAAGAATTCTGACAATTACAACAAACCCAAGATCAGGGTCGCTGCCTCAACCTATCAAATCAAGTTAAACAAACTACAGCAAAAAAATCAACATTATTGAGAGAAATAATAAGTTTCTGATGTATATAATTAAACGGAACTCTAACTTAAAATTAATAATGTTTTAATGGTTTTTTTAATGAAAATGAGGATTAATGAAGATGAAGAAAAAAATGGTTTTTTACTAAAAAAAAGAGATTAATGAAGAAGAAGAAAAGTTGTATAGAAGGATAATAGTTGTGGTCAAATTTAATTGATTTTTATGAATAATAAATAGAAAAAATAGAATTATATTTAATATTTTAAGAAAGATGTACAATAAAAAAAATACGGATAATAAATAGATAAAAACCAAAAATAAAAATAAACTATAAACCTGAAAACACCGACTGGTCGACAGGAAATCCATCGTTCCTAGGGATGTTAGATTGCAGCTGCACTTGCCAAGGAGCTTTTGTTGTAAAATGAGTCGAGGATAAGGTTATTCATTTAGGGTTTCGACTCGACCAAGTACCAATGCCTGTCTCTAATCACTCTTTGCCGACAACTTCCTCCAAAATTTCTGACATCAAATTGCGTCTCCCCATCCCCAAACTAGCTTTGACCTGTTGACCCTGAAAATCCACTATCACCAACAACACAACCCCATGACACTACTCCTTTCTACTTTCCTTTAGACATGTGCACGTGAATATTCCCACCACACCAAAAAATGTGACCAGAACGCCAGGTAATCCACTAGGTAACATAACAAGCGAAAATGCTGAAAAATACCCCCGTCAGACAGCTGTGGTGATATATGGTAAATGGCTAGAAGCTAAATCACTATGTTATACACGGAAATATCGATCGAAGCTAAATCACTATGTTATCTCCAAATACAAGCCCCAGCCTCGAATCCGAATTTTTTCACCCCCAGTAGTTGATTTATTTAGAAATAATTATTCTCCAATTTTAAATATGAGAGAATAATGTTTTTTAAACTTAATCATCAATAAAAAAAAAAGGGTCCTAATGCATCACGGTTTTTAGAGGGTGCACAAATTTGCACTGTCCAACCACAAAAACTACCATATTCTGCTTCTTCTTTTGGTCCTTGTGGATTATCAAAAATTGACTTATATACCAACAAAAGCAATCAAGTCCAGAAAGCATTTCACCGATGTCGCTAAGGCTTCAATAGAAATTCACTTGGGAAAACAAAATAATGCCTCTTATGTTATTGGGTATACGACCATCTTTGAACCCATTGAGCACCACAAAAACAACAAACATATTGGTAAGTTGGATCACCTCCCAAGAGATTGGAACAAGATTAACACAGACGGTACAGTTAGGGGATATCCAGAAATTATAGGTGCAAGATTTATATGTAGAGATTCGAAAACAAAACTATACTGACAATAACCCAACCACTAAGATTAACCTTCGCCCTAATAGCCGAGACATGAGTCATGCTATCAGCTTCCAGAACAACGTAAAAGAAGGTGGCAAAAGGTGGAATCCGAAATTGTCTCAGAAAAAAAACCTCTTACACTTCATAAACCGGGAGACTGAACCACCCTAGTATATAGCTTAAATAATTTTCTAGATCAAGCAGAAAAATCGACAAATTCTATATTGCACAATCATGCACGTTTATAGGGAAGGAAACTAGACGAAATATGCCATCTAAACGAGAAATCTGTCAACAATAATTTGAGATCATTCGACCTCGCATTTCCTGAAAAAAAAGTTGTACTAAATGACATTATGAGTATAACAGATCACATATAACCGTACTTTAATTAATTAAATAAATTATATGCTTAAATAAACATCAAATGAGTCATTCGTTAAAAATAAAATATCTCATAAGAACAAAAAAAAATCCAGTTTCAAATTGGACAAGTTAACTAAATATTATTATTTTGTTAAAATTTTAAGAAAACAAAAAGATGGAAGATGTGATACAGTGTTATTGGTACACTGTTCCAAAATTTAACAACTAATTTTTCTATAAAATTAAACGACAATAAAATTATTATTAATATTTTAATGATATATTCTTTTATAAAACTTTATATTCCTATAAAAAGATGAACATAATACTTAATGTATAACACTACTATTTTATACGTGTTTAGAAAGGACAAGGTAATATATAAATATATAATCACCACAGTTGTCTTATTAAGTAAGGTATAGAGTTTGTTTATTTTAGGTTATATTTTTATAAAATATCAGCTTCATATCTAACCTTTGGCTAATAAATAAGTTTTTTTGAGAAAAAACTAAATTAAAATTAATTTTTTTCAATAATATATAATATATATATATCAGTAATTTTATACATCATTAAAATTGTGGAATATAACAGTTAGAAAACTATTAATTAATAGATATTTAATTATATTAAATTTATATTTTGTATATGGACATTTGCGGCAGGTAACAGATGATTATGTGAATTCTATTTAAACAAAATAAATCATAGCATATGTCTTTTTAGGCTATATTAGATATAATTTAACTACATCATATCTAATCCAACTTTAAAGTTCCATTGAAAGTGTTCACTCTTAGATTGAGAGTCGTCTGAAGGCCACTCTAAAATTAGGCTTGTATACCAAAAAAAAAATTGAAAAGAAGTTTTAAAGACGCTCAATCTTAAAAGTTCGGTTATAAATAACATAAGTTATTCTTGTTAGAGCACTGCTCGGTTGAATCCACCAAACATTGGTTTGTCAAGCTTGGTTGTCAAGTTTAGCTCTACAACTCAAAGTCTCTTGAGTGGATTACTAAAGTCAACTTTGTTAGGTTAGAATAGGAACATAGAACGTTGAGACTTTCTCTAGTTACTCTTGAAGATATGAAGACGTATAGAAGATAAAACGAAGACATCATCCTTCAGTTCAAGGTTAGTAATTACAAGATATGACTTATCCCATTTTTATCTATTGTTCTTCCAAGTTTGTATTGATTGAAAATATAACAAACGAAGTTATATTTGTTACAATGACTTTAGTATTGGTAACTTGTCAATATACAATGATCAAACTATCAAAAAATATTATATACAATGATCAAACTATCAAAAAATATTATATACATATTTGCTTCGACAACTTAAATATACAGAGTTACGAATAATAGTTTATCTATAAACTTTGTTGATTATGACATTGCATTAATTGATAACTTATTATTATTTAGTGTTGTGAACTTTCGGATGAATCCAAACCTTATTAAATATGTTTGAAATCGATCCCGGGACCGATCCTGAGTAAATATGACTTATGTTTACTTTTTCGATTAGTCTGTTAATCTTCACGGGTTTGTGTATATATCGAGAAATGAATGAGTTAGATTGGAAAGTTCATTAGAATGTTGACATATTGATTTGAATATGTGTTAAAATTTAATTTCCTAATGTTCAAGAATATATACACCACTGATACTCAAGGTAATTAAGATCTCGGAATATCGATTTTTCAATATCATATCTAGCATAGAATTATAATTTTTCCATTCCAGAGGTTTGCATATATCTAGCAAACTATATTATGTGGGTCAACTATTTACAACTGTGAACTGGACTCTAAAAAAACAATCCCATCCAAAACAAAATTAGTATGTTTTTGTTAAACAGTGAAAAACCCGACTCTAAGAATTTATTTATTTTGTATTTGAGAAAAGTCTTTCACCTCAACAAGGGAAATCATCAAATCGAGTAATAATATTGGTGTGTACTTTTAAACTAAGATACTGAGTGATGTTTCAGTATGTCAGCGAGGTTTTGATTCTACAAAAGGACATGGGATTAGTTCTTATATAAATTCAGAGATTAAAAAATAATAGTAGTGACATGTATATAGGTACTTTAAAAGAAAAAGATCGATTACACGTGAAAATTTTAAAATTGTGTATAATCTTAATTATATGTTAGATTTCTGTAAATCATTTATATTCGATATGTTTTATGTATTAATACGTAGGTAATGAAGTCAATTCTTGTTTTTCAACATATTTGTTTCTTATAAATTTATGTATCCCTTTCCAAAATAATAAGCAAATTTGAAAGGCAAATTGAAAGTGTGCGAATTTTGTTTTTTGCTTATATGGTGTTAAGCACCTCAACACGTACCACACACACAACAAAAATAGATAAAAAATTATTTTTAGTTTTTAAATAATGTAATACCTATCGGATAAATTTAAAATATAAAAACATACTTTCTACATGTTAATTAAATGATATTATTATTCTGACAGCCAAATATTATCATGATTCAATTTTTATAAGTTATTTTGTGGCCACGCATGACATAACTTGATATGCTCTTATAAAAAATTACCTAGTTTGGAAAGGGTTAGTAGTTTCCTTATTAGGATTTTAGTTCCAAAGTAAATCAAATGTAATCGTATAAGGGCAAGTCCAATGGATTTGGCAGATCGGCAAATTTGCCAATTTGCCTCCATTGCGGACTTATTAGGTTGGCTTTATAACTAGAATGGGCACAATAGAAAAATCCAATGAGAATGAGGCGAATAAATTGAGTATCTTAGTAACGCGAATAAATCAAATGAGAATGAGGTGTGAAACTGATAAATCGATCAAGAATGAGGTGCAAAACCGAAAAAAAGTGGTAAGAAAAGATTTGAAATATTAAACTTAAAATTTGAATTTATTTACTTGTTGTGATCCGAAACTTATTTTTTTCATGAATTCCATGAATAAAGAGCTCTAATATTCGTGAAATTACAGCCTAAAAATTAAAAATTCATATATACTCGTTATAAAACGTTAAAACTCTATTAAAAAATAATCTTTGTGTATTTGTTTTGTATATTTTCTGCGTCATCTAAGTTTGCAAGCTAAAGAGTTTTGGGCAGAATTGCGGTTTGGCTATACAGGGGCCCTTTGTCTTCAACTTATTTCTCTAAAATGTTCCAAATTTAAAGCTTTTATAGCCAAAGTTCTTCCAACGACTATGATTCAAGTTTACTAGAAATTTGTACCATTCTTATATGTTGAGTAATATATGTATATGGATTATATATGCATGTTTCTTAATCTTGTTTGGACTGTGAGCATTTTTTAAAACCCTCTCTAAACATTATAAATTTTAACTATTTTTAGTACATGGTTTTCTTACTTCTATTAGGGTAGTTACTTGTTGTTATTAGCTAGTGTTAAACGTGTTATTTATGAGTATACTTTTTAGTATAGGAAAATGTTAAACTTTAGTTTAATCTACATTTGTGTTTCTTCTTTGTATATAAAAACGACAACTCATGTGAAGACATGATGTTGAAATCAATATTGGATATGTACTTCCTTGGGCCGGTGACCCAAATGGTTATATCTTTTCAAAGATGAAACTTTCACCTAACGAATATTCGATTGTAGAAAAAGGTTAAACCGTTATCATAAATCATTATGAAGAGATCTTTGTCATGTATAAGCCATCATAAAACTTCCATCATTCGTGATAGAAGGTCTCAAGAACACATCTACATAGTTTTATCACTAGCAAAGACACTCAACTTCCACAATTTGATTGTGGAAACATACATATTGTCAGTATTAAAAAACAAATCATCGGATATCGATGGAGAACGAAAAATTCCTAAGTTATCGAAAAATTATAAATGTATTTTTTATCAGTTCACATAGACGCTAAAAAGAATAGGTTAACGAGTACACCACCAATTCTTTTTCGTTTATCCTATTAAGACATACCTTTTGTAATCTTTTAGGTACCATAAAAACCAAACTAATAAGGTGATCTTGATAATAATCTAAGTTCGATTTGGAAATGATTATAAATTAATCAAGGTATGATTAGCATACAAGTGCAATTTCTTTAATTATAATACAACAACAATAATGCGAAAGCAAAGTAACAGAACGACACACAAGATTTTGTTAGCGAGGAAAACTGTTTGGCAGAAAACCCCGAGACCTAGTCCAGTTTTGAATACTCTTATAATTAAGCTGCTAGAAAAATGCCTACCCGTAACCTCATGTAGTTGGGACCCAATAAACTACCCTATTCCTCAAAATCCATGCGCTTACAACCAATCTGGCCATGCACGTGAATCACTCGACATAGTCCACTATCAAGAGTTATTTCACTGCAATGAAGACTTCTAGAACCCAATTCCTTTAGGACGTCTTACAAACATCAAGGAACCAAACAGTTTGTTAACCACTCACTACCAAATCACAATACCAAAATATAAATGATTAAGTTCATAGTCAAGGTTCTTCGATTTAAGATCTATAATACCAAGATAAACAAGATAATCACAAATCCGAAACTCCTTGATTAGATCAACCAATATTTATGATTACCAAAGTAACCCACTCGATTACAAGACTTACGTTTATGATAAATCACAAACAACTTGTCGATCCACAATAATGACGTGTATCGAAATAAACAACTTTTTCCCAGATAATCACGCCAAGATCAAAATATCAAAGTCTTCAATCTTCTTAATCTTCAAAAGTAACAACCTGCACTTGATTCCACTAAATGACCTGACTTGCAGAATGGAGTCTATTAACGTTGGAAAATCAATAGTTCTATGAACATACTCAGGATCACCGAATTTGTATAGTCAAATCTTTAATGTCTTAAGTGTCCTTATATCTAGAAGATAACTATGTGTTTGTTCAATTAATAAGTAATAAACAGTGAAAAGTAAAGTGTGATTCTTAGTTTCCCTCCAAAGGTACTACTAGAGCTTCTTGATCCCGGATAAGACTTTAAACAAGTCAATCAAGTTTTCACCCAAATTTAATCAGATAACTAACTTCCATGAACTAACTTCCACACAATCTCGGGGTGTTTCAGGATGAGTTTGTAAGAATACAAAGCTCCACTATTTATATTGTTATGACCAATTCTTGTTTGAAAACAAGATCTACCAAAATCAAAAAATCAAAATATATTCAACAAATGTCATTTCCAATTTTAGAAAAGATCTAGATATTTTATATGATTATATTAATATGTATAACTCATTCTTAATATATACAAAATATTGTTTCCAAAATATATAATCAACAATATTTTCCAACATTAATATTTGATATATTCTACTTGTATGACAACAAATATTAGCTAGTTGCAAATCGATGTGCTTTGCTAAATTAGTCAAATAGTTATGTGCAATATGGGATATGAAGACACATCAATATTAAATCCAAAGATGATACCCAAAATGTTTCTCAAAGCATTAATAGAATCTTGCCTTGAGTATCAAAGGATTAAGTATGAACATTAATATATTATAGTTAAATACGTATTCAATATTCTTTACATAGAACTTTCCTATTCAACTTGCACATATTTTGAAATCTAAAATATCAAGAATGAAACACAAAATTTCGAAAATATACAAGCTTTGGAACCGGTCCTAAGATCGATCCTGAATCCTATTTGAGTTTCGAACGTTAGTTCGAGTTGAAACTAACTTTAAATCATGTCCAAGAAAAAGCTTTTCATATATGAATTTAAATCGCGGATTCACAATTAGATTCACGTATATATTTTCCCGAAAGTTCAACACTAATCAATATGAAGATTCATATTAGTGTTATGTCGAAATCATGGAAGCATAGAAAACTATATTACGTAACTCAATACAATAAGTTGTAGGAACAACTAATGTATGTCATTCATTTTGATATTTTGACCATAAATAATGATCAAGTCATCTATATACTAAAGGCAAGTAAGAAAACTTTACATTTTATGTTTTCAATGAATACGACTTATAAGAACTTGATAGAAATGAGACAAGTCAAGTCAATAGATACTCACCTCAATCTGAAGGTTGATGTCTTTGTTTGCTCTTAAATACATCTTCAGGTATTCAATAAGTAACTATAGATTTTCTCAATATTTTAATGTCCCAAACCTAACCTAACAAGGTTGAATTTAGTAAGCAATCCAAGAGGTGAGTTTTGGAAATAAACTTGACATACCAATGCTTGGAGGGTTCAATCGAGCAGTGTTTTAACAGGCGCAATTACTGGAATTATCACATTATATTATTTTTTCTTCGTCAAGGTTTTTCCCCATTGTGTTTCCTTTGTCAAGGTTTTAGCGAGGCAACATATGCATGTCCAACACTAATTCAAGTCATTTCTTTTAGAGATTTCAATCGCTTTAGTATTTACTTTCTATTATCATATTATTTTTTTTTGTAAAAACCTACAATATGTTCGTTTCAGTTCTTGTTAACCTGAAAGGGGAAACCATTAGGGGCATATCTCTGCCGAGAACAAATCTTGATGAAATTGCCACTTTCAGTTAGATGTTTTTGATATAAGTACTAATTAAAAAAAAAATCTCTACTAGAATGGCCATAACGGAAAATCACAAGTTTCTGTTTAGAAGGTTGTTTCGACATCCTTAAGGTATTCAACAAGTTCAATCCCTTTTTGTTGGAAGTTGTGGTACCACTTACATCTCAATGAAGGGATAGATTGAGATTCAGTTTTAAATATTTTTTTATTAATTAGAAATAAAATTACATCGAAGGAAATAATATTAAAAAAATATTACATTTATATAACTTTTTAGTGTTTCATCCATCTAAGTCTATGTATGGATAACTGCTCGTGCCTAATAAGTTTGTGACTTGTGAGACCTTGAATTTTTTGAGTTAAAATACCAGCTTTATCTCCATAAGTAGAAAAATCAGGTTATTGTGGTGCTTGAGGGTAAGAAACTCTTCCAGGTGGTGTCGTCCATGGTTGAAATCGTTGTTGGGGTTATGGGCAAAATAGATTTTGTTGTGATGCTTGAGGGAAAAATCCTTGGTGTTTTGGTATATGAGTCTCTTTCATAAATTTTTGGGTAGACTGATTGTGACTTACACCAAAATAGTCTACAATTGTACTCGTTTGGAACATTACGGATCACCCCATATTTAGTTGTGACTTCCAAGTGGGTAGCCTGCATTTGGCGAGTTAGATACCACTTATCGTTATAATTGACCTTTGATTATTTTTTAGTAGCATGCACATCAAATATGGATTAATCCAATCGAGACTTTGATATATGATTGGAAATGAAGTAGGGTCCCCTTGTGAGGTTATACTATGTAATTCCCAAAGAATCTATGGCATAAACGACGATGAAGAACCAATAATTTGGGACAAGTAACAAAGTTATGATATTCTTGAGTAGGTTGGTTGGAACAATACCTGAAGCAAGGCCGATCCTACCTAATGTTGTTTGATCCATCCCAAAATGGTTGTGTGGCTCTATAGTTATTCCCGACTAAAAAATTGAGTTACACCAACTCGGGTAGTCATTTTCATCTTCAACAAGTTGGACATTATCTTCATAGCACTCCCATTATTTTTCGTCCTGTAACAATCGTATGCCTTTGCTAATCTAACTTTGAACTAGATAGTGTATGTCCTTCACTCCGTGTTCCTTATGTACCAAAAAATTTTATTTGACGGTAGGCTGAATAACACCACTCGATTTAAGTTTTGTTTTAACATCCTTTTAATGTCAACAAGGTGGCACTCTGGATATACATGATACAGTTCCATACTGACATTGTGACTAGTTTTAGAGAGTTGCTGATATATATTCAGGAGACCGTATTTAGATCTATCGTCATTTTAATTTGGTGCACAATTATCCTTGGCGTATTTCTCTATGATTGGAAAAACACGATTGTAGTTAAAAATAGTTGGTGCACCAATATGGAAGTAAGTATATGATGGGTCGTCAACTGACCAAAATATTTCTTAACTTCCTACAATAGAAAGCAAGGGATTGCTCCAATAAAAATCAGGGAATTTTTATTTGTTGTTAACTTCTTTCGTAAACAAAGGGTTTGTGAGTTGTAAATTAAATGATACTAATGAAATCAAAGTAAATTGAGATTATAATCATTAAGAAAATTTATTGGTTTGATGTTTCATCTTTTATCACTGAGCATGCTCATCGACCAATTGGAGTTAACATTCAACCTTTCTAATACTAATAACCCTAGATTATCCCACCACATGCTCACTCCGACAAAATTCCTTATATCATCAAGTACACAAAAGTCATTACTTGAATCCTTCTCGCTAAATGACCTGGCGTAAAAGCCACTCAATTTTAACTAGTGAGAGCATTTATCTTCGTGAATTGAGGTTATTCTAAGCAACCTGGTGCAAGAGCCATGCAATTTTAACTTAAGTTAAACTTCCACATAATCGCCCAACAACATCTTGTCGCTAACAACTTTGTTGTGCTACTTGTGATTAGGGTTCTTTGATAATTATGAGTTTCAATCCCTCATATAGGTTTAGATATGAATACATTATCATTCAATTTGTAACTTAAACAAGCAAATCTTTAATCATATATAACGATGTTGACAATATAACATAAACGGTAAAAGAGATCATGGACATTAAAACTAATGAGCCAGATTGTTTACATGTTTAGACCAAAGATTATATCCCTAACCAATAAATTTTTTTACCTACTCATAGTTTTTTCAAAACCCATGGATAATATACAACTGTAAAGGATGAGGAAGAATAAAGTGTTAAGGTTTTCCCTTTAGTGATACACACATTTTTGTGTCTTATTTGATCTCACATTTATAATTGTTAGTGCTCAATTTTTATATTAATAATGTTATTTTAATTGTTTTTAGGTATTTTTGGTGAATAATATTTTGTGAAGAAATTGGCTTTAAAAGTGTTAAAGGCACCTAGGAGTTTGGATAAAGGCACCCAAGAATGTGATAAAGGCACCCACTCTCAATCAAATTCAAAATAAAAGTTGCGGGAAAATTTGGACTCTTAAATATTTGAATTTGTGAAGATTTTGGATGTGGTTTGGTGGAGAAATTCAAGGAATTAAGACAAAATTATTCTTTTACCTTATTGATATTTATTTGTACACGGAACAGACCTACAAAATCTTAACAAATCTCGGCAATATTTGGTTCTCAAAGAAAATACAACGTGAAGAAAATATCTCGTGAATTAATTGATTTGTGCTAAAACAGGGAAGATCAATATCCTGGGAAACTGATGGTATTCCTCTATACTCGTACATGATACTATTTCTATATCTAAGAAACAGAATCACGATCGAATAAAAGAGATCAAAGACGAGAAAGAAATAAGTTATTTTTTCGAGATTATCATCATTAAAAGAAGATATTCGAGAATATTTGATATCTGTAGGGTTGTTATATTGTAAATAGGGAGTCGAGAGAAAATTGAAGGGAGGCTGGCTGCGAGCCAGATTCACATAAAAAGATTTTCAAAAACTAGCGTTTAGCAGCGAGGAGGAGGAGGAAGAAGAAGAAGACAACCAGAAATTGTAGATGAAAATAGTTATCTTTTCTTTCATATTCAAAGGCTTCAGCGAAGGTTTTAGCTACAGTTCCAGCGACGATAGCTGTTTAAAACGTATAAAAGGTGTCGTTGAATCGTTAAGGAATTCAATAATTTTCAACAGTTCAGCGATGCAAATGGTTTGTTCTTCTTTGTACTACTATTGGAGTGTGTCGTTAAATCGACAAAGAAAAAGAAAAAGAAAAATTATGAGCTTTTTTTATTCAATAAATTTACTTTGTTTAATAAATTTTCTTTTCTTCTTATCTCTATGAATAGTTAATCTTCTTACCTAGGGTAGCAGATGAAGCTATTTTTGATGCTTACTTTTAATATTTAATTTCTTAGACAAAATTACTTTCTTTTGTGCTTTTTAATGACTAATAGTTTCGCTTCTAAATATGCTTCGATTAAATTTTTCTGAATAGTCCTTAGGCTTTTGATCTTTTATAAGCGAAGGAGATTATATTTTTGTGAGATGACTAAAGTCGTATAATTAATTTTAAACGTTGTATTTTCCAAAACATGAGATTGGGTTTAAAATTGTTTTGAGTAATTAGATTTAAGAAATTAAATTGTTAATTGTACAAACATCAAAAGTAGTGGAATCCAAAACCCTAGACCTTTATCTTCCTAAGTAATTAATTTGTATAATTATTTTATATTTTTATTGATTTAATTTATTCATAAACACTTTATTTTTTTAGCACATATTTTGTCTATTAACTAGATATAATATTATCAATCCCTGTGGAATGAACCGTGCTTATATAATGTCTCATCGACAGTCGTGCTCTTGCGCTATAATTTAAATCACATCAATTAGGGGCAAAAACCCTAATCAACCCAAAATCTTTTGTTTTTTGTGTTGTAAACATTACGAGATGTTAAAATATGTATTCTTAGAAACTATGAAGTCTTCTTATATGGGTCAAACAATTCTCGGTACTAAAGTCCTAGTGCAACCATGTTTTCTCAATTTAGAAATCAAAAACGCGTCAAGGAAGTGCCCCACATCTTGATACAATCGACAAACTTGATCCCCACGTTCCCACCGATTGTTAGAGCCCAATCTAAAGTTTTTCTATATATAAAAGTGCCAACAATAAACAGATTTATATGCCGGTTCTGGACCTAGGTAGTTTGTTTGCGTTTAGGTTTTTTCACTCGTAACTTTTTCATCCGACGTCGGAATGATCTTATTCTTTCTTGACTAGAATTATCTCTTCATTCTCTACAAGATGGTGGGAATGACTTCCTGGATTCTAAGACTCATTATTCCTTTTGGATGATTTCACTTAACTAAAGCTACAAAATTGAAAATAAACGTAATACAATGCAGTTCATAAAAAAATTATCAAATAATCATATGGATTTGACACTAGCATAAGGAAAATTATACACTTATCAGTATACCACCAATACTGAAATTAGATTGATTGATTTACTATATTACCATTTTATCAGAGAACAAAAAGTATATAAAACAAATAAATTGTGGTATTTACACCAATAATTCCCCAAAAAAATAAACATTTTTCCCTTAGTAACACATGAATCGAGGGATAAGTATACTTCTGCTAAAATTGCAGACCCCATTCAAGATTCATGGGATATTAACTTGGGAGGGTAAGCAACATTAAGTCTGGTCTCTAAGTTAAAAAATGTTAAGAAACACATTAAGATATAAAAAGATTTCATTTTGGTAATATCCAACATAATATCAAAAAAACTATAATCATGCTAAAAACAACCTCAATCTCCGTAACAATTCTCCAATAATCGTCAAGATAAAAATATATGGAAAAATTGTATAATTATGAAGAAGCCTTCTGGAAAACTAAAGCAACCGAAAATAATTTGCAACTAGAGGAAAAGAATACAGGGTATTTTCACTCCACTCCCACCTACAATGCTAGAAACCTGAGAATTGAGGCAATCAGGAAAAGTGACAACTTCTGGTGTACCAATATGCAAGACATTGTAGACACTTTCTGTACTCATTTCTCTTCCATGGTGTCCTCTTCCATTCCTAGTATTTCTGACTAGATTATGGATTTTATCCCAAATTCCCCAAATGAGATGGATAGTATTATATTGATGAGAAAACCAACTGAATTGGAAATTAAACAGGTCTTTTTCAATATGCTCCCCAACAAATCTCGAGGACCAGATGACTTCCTAGTCATCTTTAAAAAAAAAAATGGTTCATGCTAAAAAGATAAAATAACAAAAATGAATCAAGATTTCTTTGAATTTAGGCACATCTTAAAATAACTCAACTCAACCTTCATTTCCCAAAAATGGACTCGTGAACCTCCCCGAAAGACTATATACCAATTTCATTGTGCAATACTGTTTACAAAAATATCTAAACTGCTTGCCAATCGAATGAAGCCCTTCCTGGATAAGATTATCTCTTCTTACCAGTCTTCTTTCATTCCGGGAAGACAAATGGCAGATAACATAGTCATTGAACATGAAAATATTCACTCCGTGAGATCGGAAAGAAAAACAAAAATACTAAAAAGATGAAGGGTTTTACGGGGATTAAAATTGACATGTCCAAAGCGTTCGATCGTGTGGAATGACCTTCTTTGGACAAAGTCATGGAAAAATAGTATTCTATAAAGACTGGATTGACATGATTCTTCAATGAATAGGGACCACCTTTAGTGTGGCGCTTGTTAATGGATCCCCTACCAGTTTTTTTAAACCCTCCAGGGGCATCATTTGTATGGAAGCCCTCTCCAGAGTTCTTCTTGATGCCGAAGAGAAAAAACTCATAAGTGGTACTCCCTCCGTCTTTTTTTAGTCCTCTATTTTATTTTCATATGTCTTAAAATAATTGCCAGCTTCTGAATAGTCATATTTTTTTTTTCATAAAACTATCAAATGTACCCTTAATTTTTTTATAATTATAAAATCATTTTAAATGGTACCCAGTTTAAAACCTTAAATACATATTTTTATAATTAGGAAACAAATGTGTTAATATCTTTCTTACTTATACTTCATTCCTTAATAAAATGATATTTGTATAACTGTATTTACTATATTTATCTTTGAATCCTAACTGTAAATATATTTTATTTATCAAAGATAAAGAATTATCAAATATATAATATTATACTTTTTCAAATGAGTTTAATTTTAATTAAGTAATAATTTAATATTTAATATAGATAGTTTTGTAAATTCTTGTGGTCTTCTTAAAATCTTGATTTTTTTAAACCAAACTTATAGTTTAAGACGGAGGGAGTATAAAATTTATAAAATTAACCCCCTCCATTTACCACCTCCCTTTTGCGGATAATTGTCTAACATTCACAAAGGCGGGGAAAAAAAATGCAAAAATCTAGTCAAAATCTTAAACCTCTTCAGCCTAGGTTCTAGTCTACAAATAAATTACGACATATTTGGATTCTTTTTTAGTGATTCACTCTCCAGTAGAGATGCAAGGGATTTTCCCTCAAAGTAAAAAGAATCATACTTGACGACAAATACCTAGGTGTCCCCTCTTTACCCATAGATCTAATTTAAAATGCTTTGAACCAATAATTGGAAAATTAATATTCAAGCTCTAAGGCTGGAGAATGATAAAGAACCCCAACTCTCTCTGGTCAATAGTCCTAAATGTCAAATATTTCAACAACAAATCCCTTATGTGTATTAAACAACCAAAAAAATAAAGCTCCTAGCTCTGGAAAGGTCTTTGGAAAGGAATAAAAATTGTATAAAAAGTGGCAATCTGGCATATTGGCAATGGGAAAGAGATTCAATTATGGAACCACATCTGGATCCCTCTAAACTTCCCCAACGCTGTCAATATGAGTGATATCAAACCTACTGGTCAATACTCTAACGAAAGTTGGTGATATTCTTAATCCTAATACCAAGGAGTGAAATGCAGACTTCCTGAAACAAGTTTTCCCCCTCTAATAATCCAAAATATTACTAGCATAAACACCATTCTTATAACTGGTGGTTCTGACACCCTGACCTGGCTATTAACAAACCATAAAAAAATCACGGTCAAATCAGTCTACCAATACCTGTTAGAGAGGAACGAATCTTCTTCCAACCTGGTGTTCCAGCTGCACCCTGCCTGGAAAAATATCTGGACCCTGGAGGTCCTCTTATGAATCCAAGTATTCGTCTGGAAATGGTATAATGGAATTCTTCTTGTTAGTACCAATATGAACAGATGGGTTCAAACAATTTCCCCAATCTGTACCATGTGTAGTGAGACCAATGAAACTAATATCCACTCCCTAATAATCTCCCCCTTCAGCAAAACTGCCTGGAGAGGGATAAATTGCAGAATAAATATCAACATTACAATTATCAAATTTTGGATTAAATCTTGACTTAGAAACAAAATAAAAATCCAGGAACACCAAATACAATGGAACCAGGTATATACCATCACCACCTGGTACATATGGAAGGCACAATGTCTAAAGTGTTTCCAAAACATCGACCCAACACCTGCAATAACTATTATTCCCATCCATAGTCATTCCAAAGAATAATATATATACCACCAAAAACTCATCCTAAACAGTACCCAAATCCAGAGCAACTCTCCCATGACAAAGTCCAAACAATCCAACAGAAGTTAACTATGCTATGTCTCAGTATATGGAAAAATAAACATATAACAAGAATTGTGATTCTTGTTTTAGCAGATGAAGGAGGAGCAACAAAAGAAAAAAGGGCCTTCAACTGCACAATTGCCTCCTTAGACGAAAGCAACACCATTTATGCCCTGACTGTAATAAGATAGCACCACCAGCTAAAGAAGAAAGTATGCAACATTGAGATAGAAGACAACAAGTTATTGAAAAAATTAAAGAACAAATGGAGATTTCCAGAAAGAACATCAAACTCTCGGCTAACTGATAAAAATGTGGGATTATTTTCTTATTTTAGACAATTTTATTATTATTCCCAAGGATAAAACCGGAAGCCAAAATTAATAACTTTAGCCAGTTCTTTTTCTACATTCTCCGGAGATCACCCGGACCTGCTCTATTTCTTTTATTATTCGATGTTGGCAATAACAATTTATTTACCTCATGCTAACTTAGAATTTTTTTTTTTTTAAAAAGGCAAATCGCGATAAACCCGCATACATACATTTACAAGTGGATTTTATATGTTTTTTTCTTCTTATTTTGTTTTGGTCTTTTAAGAGCGTCCACAGTGGGATTAGTATACCAAACGATCAAAAAGTAAAAATTTTACTCTTTGGTCCTCCTCAAACGCAACGGGTACATGAGTAAATTTGATCGGGCATAGTCCTAGACAACCGTCTGATGGGGCGTTCACCTAGACAACCGCCCGTCAAAACTTCAGGCGTAGTCCTAGACAACTTCCTGATGGGGCGTAGTCCTAGACAACCGCATGTCAAAAAACTTCAGGCGTAGTCCTAGACAACCGCCTGATGGGGCGTTCACCTAGACAACCATCCGTCAAAACTTCAGGCGTACGTCTAAGAGCAGGCCCAAGTGACAGGTGTTCACCTAGACAATCGCCCGATGGGGCGTTCACCTAGACAACCGCTCGTCAATTTTCAGACGTACGTCTAGTTAAACGCCTGACACCAGACAGAGACCCAACGTTACGCCTTGAATCAAGCGTTCGACTATGTTAACACCCGATTATATTTAGATTTAATCCAGTTCAGGGATCAAATTTGATCTTCGACAATAACAAATCCAGACCAAAAATTATTTATACTCGTCTCACTATGTCTAGTTTTGAATGAACCAAAAACCAAATTTAGGTTTGGTCCGTCATTTAGTCAAACAACCTTAGACGCTCTAACAAACCTGATATTCATGTTGTTTTTTTTCCTTTTAACAAACTGGATTTTGGTTTGTGACTAGCTACAGATCTTCTGCAGTCTAGACTGTACTATAGACTGTCGTGAGAACGACAATTACACCATAACTATCTATCTATTCTTGACCAAGCTAACCATACGCAGTTAACACAATTACAAGCCTCATCAGTCCATAGACTCTAGACATAAATTTGTCGTATAGTAGCTTAGTCTGTTGTTATTTAATTGTACTTTTTCCTTTCACCTGAACCGAGGATTTATTTCTCTCCTTTATTAAATTGCTTCTGCTTTTTAGTCTCTCCCTCATCTCATCTATCCCCAACCCTTCATCAACTTCAACCATCTCCCTCTCTCTCTTCAACTTTAAGCTACTCCCATGGATACCAGCTTAGATAGGTCATAAAAAGACTTCAAAAGTTGCTGCTGCTTCCTTGAAAATATATATCCGTTTAGCTTTACTGTATACATCCTATTGAAGATTGTTTGACTTGCAGTTTTAGGAATGAAGTTTATCTGTTTGCTAGATTTCTAAGCAGAAAGTGGAATCAGCTTAGGGGAGGGAATAGAATAGATGTTAACAATGGAGGGTTCATCAAAACCAAGCCAAGGTTCTCAGTATATAAACCGACAGCTTATTACACCTGTGAAACTACAACAGCAAAGATCAACTCCACCACAACAACCACTAAACCAAACTCTTTTCAAAATGAACTCACCTACTGATGAAGAAAATCAACAAACTGACTTGGATATTGTTACTAGTTCAGGAGGTGGAGGAACATCCAGTAGCCGTCGTCCTAGAGGAAGACCACCAGGCTCAAAAAACAAACCCAAACCACCAGTAATTGTTACCCGTGATAGTCCCAATTCTCTTCGATCACATATTTTAGAAGTTACTGCTGGAGCTGATATCATTGAGAGTATGTCGAGTTATGCTAGGAGAAGAGGTCGAGGAGTTTGTGTTCTCAGTGGTAGTGGAACAGTTGTTAATGTAACATTGAGGCAACCAGCAACGACGTCTCCAGCGGGAAGTGTTGTAACATTGACCGGAAGGTTTGAGATATTGTCTTTAACTGGTACGGTGCTTCCTCCCCCTGCACCACCTGGTTCCGGTGGATTGACAATATTTCTGGCAGGTGGGCAAGGGCAAGTGGTGGGAGGTAGTGTTATGTCACCTTTGGTAGCTTCAGGAACGGTTGTGTTGATGGCGGCATCATTTGCTAATGCAATGTATGAGAGATTGCCGTTGGAAGAGGAAGAGGATGAAGACAAGGAGAAGAAGGAATCACCTGTGAAATCTGTTCAACCAACCGCATCACAGTCATCTGATATTACAGGAAGCGGGAGCGGCGGCGGTGGTGGTGGAGTCTCGTTTCAAAATTTGGGAGGGAATTATCAGTTTCCAACAGGTGATCTTTTTGGTTGGGGTACTGGTGGTGGTGCTGCTGGTGGTAATGGTCATGGAAATGGAAATGGTAATGCTGTTAGACCTAACTTTTGATGAAAAATACATATCTAATTAAGATGACATGAAGTTTAAACAGTAGATACTTTTGGATGTCTTAGTTAAGCTTCATTTTTCATCATACTTTTGGGTGCATACTGCTGCTGTTTTTTTGTATACTTGTAATATGAGCAATGGGAATGCTCCAATTTTCTTGGGTTAGGATTTTCAGTAGAATATATTTTGGTACATCTTTAAAGAAAATGGAGAATTTCTTCTTCTTTTTCTTATTGTCGAGTACAGTATTAGTTGTCTTCTAATGTCTATGCTTAAAACATAACTAGTACTGGGAAAAGTTTGAGTGTGAAATCAGAAAAAGAACTATAATGTTAAAATTAGGCTTTGATTCAGAATCTCTGTTTCCTGTTAAAATGGATCTTTATATATACTTACCCCTTAAATCTATAATTTTGCTTTACTTCTGCATCTCGCCTTGGCATTTCAATGCTGACTAAACGTTACAGTCCATCTAATTGTCAGTTACTTCAACAAACTGTGTTCTAAAATAATATTTAAAAATGCTGTTACAAATGGTGATTTAAGAAACCAAACTGCAAATTCTTGCCATTTGTTAGTTTCTACCTGTTATCTGCATAAAGAGTTTCTAGTTTCTGCCAGGAGAAAAGATAACCCACTTACCAAAGAGTTGAAAAGAAAAATAAACAGGAAGAATACATTGGAATTTTGGAACAACCTTGAAACTAGATAAAACTCAACAAGCTAGGATTTTTCATATGGAGCTTTGGGGTTTTGTTGTCTTCCGCTATTCATTCTTTATCTTTCCCAATTATGGACACAACTACATTGATGCTTAAGAAGTTAATAAATGTTATCTGTATAGTGTTAGTGATGTAGATGAGCAGGTATTAGTTTATTTGGAGGTTAAAAATCTGAGTGTTTTAATTTAGTTTAAAAGGAATCTATTTTGATTCGGAACGGATAAACGATCAAGACATGCAACTTTGTCGCATAGTCTTCAGATTTTAACCAAATTTTATCGTTTAGGGCTTTAAAAAGGCGTTTTTGCTATTTTTGGAAAGTTTTTGTTTTGTTAATAGCAAATTAGGGTTTGAGTCGGTTTAGTTTTTCTTTCATCCTTTCTTCACTAGCAAGTTAGAATTTTTCCCCAAGTCTATAAAAGAGTCCTCCATATATTGTTTTAAGCAGTTGAATTTAATTAATAAGAATTATTTTCGTAAACTTGTTAAAGTTTAATTGATTATTATTTGTAGTCGGGAAATCGAAGTCTAAATAATTATCGTTGTTCATAGTTGATATTCCTAGGACTATTTGAAGTCTGAACAGAACTTCTTTTTTCTTTCTTTTATTTATTATCCGCTGCATCAGCTGGTATCAGAGCAAAGTCGAACCGGCGATCCCTACGATCCGAGTCCGAGCTGTTGGAATTGGAATAAGACAGCCTGGCCGATTGAGACTCAGGCACTTTATGTGTATACGTGTACCTGTCAACCTGCCTAGTCGTACTCCCTTTCGTGGTGAGCCTCTGCCTGTAGGACATATGAGCCCCCTACGGGTCCCTTCCCTGTCCTTTTCTTTTAAGTCGAGTACTTTAAGTACCTTTCCTCTTCCGTACGGTTAAACCCTATCTCTACCTTTTTCCTTTCCATCCGATCCTTCTCTTTCGCTTCTCCTAATCTTCCTGAGCCCCATCTTGTTGAAAGGAAGCCGCTCCATGATGATAAAGTCTCATCTTGTGTGTTGGCCGAAGTGACAATAGTAACATTGAACCCTCGAATATGTTCGAAGATCTCGAAATGATCCTCCAGTTCCGGGGAGAATTCGCAAAACTCCGTTTCCATGGAGAATTGAATGGAGTTCTCTTTTATTTTGACCGGAGAATCTAAGAGAGACATGACTGTCGAGATTCGGACCGAAAAATGAGACATTCCTTGCCCTCGTAGACTGCTGTGCCGTGCTAGGTCACTAACAGATCCTCCATCTTGATCGAATGGATTGGACTTAGAGACTTGATGTTGAGGTTTCCTTTGTATGAATCTCTGACCACGCGGAATCTCCATAGCCAGTTTTCCATTTTGTATTCTGAAATCATAGGGTGTTGGTACTACTCTTATTTCACACGATCCAGGAACTTCCATAACGTTGGCATGATTCAGTTTGAGCAACGGATCCTGGCGTGATACATCTTCGTAATGAAAAGAGAGTGGAAACATGAGACATTGAGTACCATTGGTGTTGAAGGTGCTTAAGATAGGTCTTGGCAATAGATGTCACTCATCAATCTTCCTCGCCCTGTAAGCAAGAAACTTTAGAAACTAATGTGTTCCAATTTCTGGCCTTGCACCGACCATCCAATGGACCATGGACTAAACGGCCACTGCCTGAAAGGACTATGTCCAGGGGACCGCCGCCCCCCCACAAGGTACATCTCGCGCCTATGGGCCGCTATAACTATCCAAGAAGACACTCGAAACTGGAACGAAACCCACCCGTAGGACTATCTATATCCATAAAATAAAAATAAAATAACGCATTCAAAGTGAAAATGCGAAAAAGCTCTACCTTACCCCCCTATCTCTAAAGTAAATAGTGGAGTCCAGTTATTAGTTATTAATTCTCTGTGGATCTTGGAAGTCTAAACTAAACAAGAAGGGGCTCTTGGGACTAATTGAATTTTCATTCCATCACCGAGATAATGATTCATTCAAAATAGATGGGTGATTGAGTCGGAAATGAGATATCTATTAAACCTTTTTAACTACAGGCTATGATCTGATTACTAAATCCTTTAATTGATTTCACGATCAAATAATCAAAATTCTATTGAAATAGAAAATTTGAAAAACGAAACGCTTTTCATGATGTTTTATCAATCTTTGGTTCTCGAAGAGATGTGAGATTTGTTAACTTTAATTCTATCATGGATCGGCACTTATCTTTCCTTCTTAGGCACCCTATCTCCTCGCCAACCTACTTTCTTATCCATGACCTAACTCATTTCACCTTATGTTTTCCCTAGACCCACTTCAATCAGCAAAGATCCGATCCGGTTCAATCAAAAATACGCATGTCCGATGAAATGGTTCTTGCTATCTGCTCCAATAATGAATCATTGGTTTAACTGAAGCTCGATTCACGAACCAAAGGCACTCTCACTTCATCCAATGCCTAAGGAACCTCGAAGTACAACCTTTCATCTTGCTTTAATAGTTCCAAGGGCTTGCTTTAACGATGCTCCTTTCAAGGGTCTTAGAAGGCTCTGACAAAGCAAGGGCAGACAAAGTCACTCAACAACGAAAGGGGAACCTCTCCTATTCAGTCGAGATCCTCCGGAACCTCTACCTTCACCCGCTGATCTACTTGCATAGCCGTCGGTTTTTTTAGTTTAGATTAGATTAAAAAAGGAAAGGACGGCCCCAAAGTCAAAACCCCGATTCTGATAGTCATTTATTTGGTACCGCCCAAGGGGCGGGAACTGCCATTCTAACTCTTCTCGGGGGATTCCATCCACTAAGGTGTAGTTAAGGCTTCCTGCCCTGCCGGGTGGTTAGCTCCAAATTAAAAGGCTGTCAGAGCACCTATTCCGCTTTTCATAAGTTTCTTTATCAATCCGTGAGACAGCTTTTCGGGAAATTTCCAAACGAACAATTTCAACGAAATCTTTCAATTTCTTATTTTACTCTGTTCAACTCTATGTATTCATCTCTTCCAAATTAATGTTCCAATATCTTTTTGTCATTTCTCCCCACGCTTCCCATTTTTTTAAGAGATGAGATACCCTAAATACTACACAAACGTGCGGGTACATTTGTTTGCCTTCATATATCATGCCATATCTGGCACGACAAAAAAAAGGATTGATCAAATTCTATTGAGTCTGACTCATAGTGATCATTTATCAAAGAATGACTCTGGTTATCAAATGGTTGAACAACCGGGATCAATTTACTTACGATACTTAGAAAAAGCAAAATTAGATTTTCACGTCCTGGAGCTCCGGTTTTTTCTCTTCCGGCGATTCTAGGGTTTTGCCAAAACCCAATCCTTTTCTGCGTCTGATTCATCATCTCCTTCCAAGATGGTGAATCCAACTCCTATTCCACCTGATAAAAAATATAATACTAATGGCGTGAAGCAAGTTAACCCTAATCAGAATAGCGAGAAATCATATGCTTCTTTTTTTAAGAGACGAACTCATGTTACGTCCAAAATCGATGCAACATCACTGCCTGCACCTCAGATTAATAAAGCTGGTGATATAGTCATTAAGTTTCAAGCTGATCATTATGCATCTGCTATGGGAGCCTGGAGTTTCAGCCTCATCGGTAGATTTGATTTAACTAATTTAAATTTTGACGCAGTTAAAAAAGAGCTTCAGAATCAATGACAATTAACTGGCTCTTGTCAGTTTGTTCCTATGAGCAAGGGTTTATTTACTATTAAGCTTGATAACGAAGAAGATAAGAAAAAAGTTTGGTACGATGGTCCTTGGTTTATCAATAACCAACCTCTAAGAGTACAAAACTGGACTCGCAGATTTGGATTTGATCGCTCCGCTAAAGAAAGAGCAGTTCACGAAGCAAAACCACCAGCCGGTGGTGCGGCCGCTACTTTGTCGGAAGAGAGATATGCTAATCAATATCTGGCTTGAAAGCAAGTGCAAGTTAGGGGCTCTAGTTATAGGTTCAAATCCTATACGCCCTATCTAATGCGCCAAGCAAAGGAAAAAAAGGAAGGGGCTAGCTCTAAAACCCGAAGTGCTAAAGGCAGGCACTAGTAGTGAGGACACTTTTGGTAACCGGCCAGCAGCTTGGACCAAATTACATCGGTGAAAGGTGTCAGCCAAAGTGGCAAAAGAAGGACTCGCTTGCGTATCTTACTAAATTTAGATTCTTGCCCATCTTTCTGGCAATGAAGTGGGGGCGTGCACTCCCCTTTGATAGTTCCATACCCGTCAGAGATCTCATCTTCTTATAGTTGAGCCGGGGAACAGAACTAGATTATTCTTATAGAGCTTTCTTTTCTCCATCGGGTTGAGACGGCCGATTCTCGTCGCCATTTCTTTCATTATATCATAGAATAACGAATTGCTATTTACAACTTTTGAACTCCAGTCGAGTCCACGATCATTAGCAGTGAGAATTCCGTCACCAGCAGTAATACAGTGGGCCGATACCTAATCCTTATTAAAAACAAGACGGATCTGATCAAACTGTTCGTAAGAAGCCGAAGAATGGTTACTTTCTTATTCAAGATTAGAGCATCCCTTGGCTCAGCATAGCCAAGCCCTGCCTTTTGCCCCATCGCCTACTTCATTAAGGAAAGGTGAATCATCCCGAACAGAAAACGAGGCATAGACCAGTCCTTTGATCGAGTTTGCTTCCTCTTCTCGCTCACATCAAACTTAGCAAAGCAAGGAGCTAGGGCAGCACTGTATCCTGATACGAACAGAGACCTCGGCTACTCCTGTTGGTTGCAGGCTCAAGTACAGGTACCCTTCTCATATAGATAGGTTTGGCTCAAGCTATAGCATAAAGAAAGAAGATCCAGCCTACTGGTTGTTCGTGTAGATGTATCGCCGTAGCAAGCGGAGCTAGCAAGCATGACTCAATCTTCTTCCTTTTTGTCGGGATATGATAGGGTTGGTCCGGCGGAGACCATTAGCATTAGTTAGCCCAAAAGTAGAAGGGATTAGTTCTGTTCCCCGGCTCAACTATAAGAAGATGAGATCTCTGACGGGTATGGAACTATCAAAGGGGAGTGCACGCCCCCACTCCATTGCCAGAAAGATGGGCAAGAATCTAAATTTAGTAAGATACGCAAGCGAGTCCTTCTTTTGCCACTTTGGCTGACACCTTTCACCGATGTAATTTGGTCCAAGCTGCTGGCCGGTTACCAAAAGTGTCCTCACTACTAGTGCCTGCCTTTAGCACTTCGGGTTTTAGAGCTAGCCCCTTCCTTTTTTTCCTTTGCTTGGCGCATTAAATAGGGCGTATAGGATTTGAACCTATAACTAGAGCCCCTAACTTGCACTTGCTTTCAAGCCAGATATTGATTAGCATATCTCTCTTCCGACAAAGTAGCGGCCGCACCACCGGCTGGTGGTTTTGCTTCGTGAACTGCTCTTTCTTTAGCGGAGCGATCAAGAAGCTCGGCTAGGTCGAATCTCCACCCATCAGTCGATCCCCTGCTCTAAACTCTCAGGCAAGTCACACTAGCCATTAGAGCTTTTGACTAGGGATAAGCAAACATCCACTAAAAGCGCCTTGGCGGCAGCTCTTCCCTCCCTAAGAACTCTCTCCCCGCTTGGAAAAGATTCATTGACTATGTGACTTTTGTTCTTTCTTTGACACAAAAATGAAAGTGGGCAGGTCCATCTAGGTACTCCTCGTAGAAATGCTTTGCTCAAGAGAGCTTCTTGCTGGCCTAAGATCGGAGGATGATGTGAAGACTGTCTTTATTGGATAACGGGTAGTTTCGAATTTCGAGATTTGTTTAAAATAGTCACAAACTTGATTGAGAATAGGGAAAGGCTCTAAGCTAAGCTTCCTGAGAATGGCTATCATCAATAGCTTGCCCCTTCTTCGCTGGGCGTAGTCGATGGAAAACAGGTGAATATTCCTGTACTACCCCTTGTTGGTCCCGAGGGACGGAGACTCATATGTTCTACATGTGAGGGGCGCCTTTTTGTGTCAAGAGATTAGCTATCTAGGTTTCGATTTGATATACTTTCTTTTCGAGATGACTTGTTTACTATTCAATATCGCCTCTTTAGCTTTCATATTTGAAGTATCTATTTATCCAAGAATGGGCTCTTGAGCTACTAAGTATAAGGGGCTTAGTCTTTATAAAAGGTGAATTGTTTAAAGGTTCGGGGCTTTCGATAAAAGTCAAAGGTTACTCAAGTCTGTCTATCCCGCTTTCAACCCAAATAAAAGTCTAGCTTCTTTTCATGAGGGTTGCCCAAGAAATGAGACTCTACCCCTGCCCCTCTTTGTAATTGTGAGCTTTATTCCTTAAAAGACTGAAACTTTGGTGGATTAGAATTCCACCGAAAAATCAAAAGTTCTGCTAGGTTCTTAGTAGCGCTACCTTCTTCTTTACTTCATTTATGTTTTAGTCTCCTTTTTACTTCATTTAGTTTTGAGTCTCCTTAATTGCAGGAAGTTCTCCAAAAGTATGAAAGGCTGGAGGACTTTGGACCATCCATTCCAGTGTGGTTGAATTCACTTTAACAGCCCAATTTAGTTCACTTGGAGCAGATCTTTTGTCACTGCTTAAAGTGATTGCGACGACCACGAAGAAACAACAAATCCCAACTACGGATATATAAGAGCCAGAACTGCTAATGGCATTCCATCCAGCAAGCGAAGGAGGCAAAAGGGAGAGCCAGACCCAGCGTGAGAGTAGGCTGGGTCAGCACATGCCATTTATTTGATCATAAGTTCGTCGTACCTGAAAGGATCATGAATATGGGGCGAAGGCGTGTAAGTCGTATTTCGTATTAGGATTCCAGTATTTATGAACTAATGTCATAAGCAAAGAGAAACCAACTTCCTTGTCAAGTTAGATAATACAAGTAGGTGTAATGAAGAACTGTAAATGCCTACTTCAGGATGGTAAAATTGTCTGGCGTTTCTCGCGACTGTGCAATTCAGTTTCTCACACATATATAGGGAAGGAAATTCAGTGGCAGATTTACTTGCTAAATGGGGTGCAAACAATGGAACCCAGAAATGGGATGATCCTCCCAACAGATTTACAGTCTGTCGCTTTTGACCGCTCGGCCACTCTCCCTAAATTGAACTCTCCTCAAGTAGGAATTGAACCCACGACCAATCAGTTAACAGCCGACCGCTCTACCACTGAGCTACTGAGGAACAACGGACGACAGCTCTTATGATTCTCTTTCTTTTAAGTCATTCTTTTCAACACGCTCTGTAGGATTTGAACCCACGACATCGGGTTTTGGAGACCCACGTTCTACCGAACTGAACTAAGAGCGTTTTATTAGAGAAGAAAGCTGACCTCTTGTAATCCAGGGTTCTGTACCAGCATTCCGATGTCTTTCTCGTATTCATTAGACCTGTCCAATACATATTCAAGTCCTGGTCTTGTTCCTATTTATGAATGCACCAATTGAATGAACCTAAGTACTAAAGAGTTGAAAGAAGAAGTGAATTGCACGAGCTAAGAAATGAACTTATACTAAAATGAAAGCACTTTTCATTCTTATACTAAAAGAAAACAACTGTATTTGTCCGAACGAACTCAACCCAACTAACGAAAGAAAGAACTCCACTAATTAGACTTGGTAATGAATCTCTATCCTAAAAAGCGTCTCCTTCAGAAAGAATAGTTGAATAATAAAGATCTAGCCAATACGAGTTTGGAGCCCCTTCCAGTGCGTCTTTGGTCTCTTTTTACCTTTACATGTACCCTGATCCACGAGGAGAGTCTAACCAGCCTTGCAGGGCCTGAAAGATCAATGAAGCATGGTTTTGAGATACGGGAGATTCACTTCATTATCGAGATTGGAATGGCTTTCTTTCTCGCCGACAGATTCCCCTCCTGATAGGAATGCCGCCTCTTCTTTAGCGAAGAAACTTTCTGAATATAGGAACCGAAGGTGATCCAGCAAGGGGAAAGGAACTCTAGTGACTCGGCCAAAGCGGGCAGGTTCCAGAGTACTGAAAGATATGGATTTCCAGACGCTATTGAAGAAGCTGGAGAATGCTTTACTTTGGACGCCTATTTGAATAGTCGAAGGCAGTTTGCTTTCTTTCGCCTTCTTAAAAGATTACGCTTCTTTTTTGATACAATATAAATTGACTCAGGATGTGATTGCTCAAAAAGAGAAGGACTTCCAGAAGCCGCGGAACTCCGTAAGCTTTCATCGTACTGTGCTCTCCAAAGAGCAACTCTTCTTAAAATCTCAAAAGGTGCTGAGTTGGAATCCCATTCTAAGGATTCTTGCGGTTCCGGAGAATCCAGCTACAGGAGAACCAGGAACGGAGAGCTTTCCCCCCCTTTCCGCCCGACTCTTTGGTCTCTCTGGAGTTGCTTCCACTGTTTTCTTTCAGCTATAGAAGGCCTGGGGCTGACTCGGCTGATTATTTTGGCCGATTGATCTTCCAATATGCTAGTTTCAACAATTCTCGTTCTTTACATTTCTTCCTGGCTGCTTGGCCAGTAGTAGGTATTTGGTTCACTGCTTTAGGTATTAGCACCATGGCTTTCAATTTAAATGGTTTCAATTTTAACCAATCCGTAGTTGACAGCCAAGGTCGTGTAATTAACACTTGGGCTGATATTATCAACCGTGCTAACCTTGGTATGGAAGTTATGCATGAACGTAATGCTCACAACTTCCCTCTAGACCTAGCTGCTGTCGAAGCTCCATCCACAAACGGATAAGACTTCCGTGTTAAATTCTATTAGCTAGAGATGTTGTTGATCAGAGTAGTCAAAGCATCTCCCATGTTCTCAGATCAATAGGATACCTTGTGCCAGAACCTTTGGCGCTGGGCAACTGTCTTCGGTGTCGGAGGCGAGCTGGAAAGCAAGGTCGACCGTTCTTAGTAGAGAAAGGTTTACCGATCCTCCATTAGTGGGACTGTAAAAATTCTATCAAGGAAGGTGAGAATGACCCTTAGGAAGTGTGACCGATATGCAAATTCTAAGGTTGATAAGATGCCACCAAGAGGAGCAATCGGTCAGGGTCGAGGTCGAGGTCGAGGAAGAGGTCCAGAAGGTTTCATTCCATAGAGATCTAGAGAAGAATTCATTGAAGACATCCAAGATTTGCTGGGTCGATATAACCTTCGGCAGGAAGAAGAAGATGATAACGCCAACCTTTTTGCTATAGAGCATCACGAAGGTAGAATAAATCAACGAGAGGATTCTGATCGCTGGAAGGCAGGAATAAAAGTAGAGATCCCAGAATTTCATGGTGGTTTGAAACGGGAAGAGTTTCTCTCCTGGGTGAATACGATTGAGGAAGTATTTGAATTCAAAGAAGTACCAGATAACAAACGAGTTTCGTTGATGGCGACTATGTTTCGTGGAAGTGCTAATTCGTGGTGGCAACAACACAAGCTGCTAGCAGTCGTAAGGGAAAACAAAAGTTAGTATCATAGGAGAAGTTGAAGAAACACATGAGAACAAAGTTTTTACCACATAACTACATTGGGTTGATGTACCAGCAACTGCAAAACCTATGCAAGGGAGTACGTTCTATAGACGATTACACCAAAGAGTTTTACCGACTACTTTCTCTTAACGACTTGTCAGAGCCGGATGAGCAAAAAGTCGCTCGTTATATAGGAGGTCTCCCTCAACAATATCAAGATACACTCAACATGTTTGATTGTTGCTCTATTTCGGATGCACATCATAGAGCAAAGCATATAAGAAACAAGTAGCGCGTAGAAGCTTAAATTGAGGTATCAATGTGGCAGCATCTCCAGCAAGTAACCGTAGTACTTCAACACCTAGTACTGCTAGTAAACTTAATTCTTCGTCAACACCAAATAAAATCCCAGTTACCACTTTTGGAGGTAGGTATAATAAGTGCGGAGAATCTGGGCACAAAGCCAGTGACTGTCAAAAAGCAGACTGAGCGAACAAGGTATTTTTCACTGAAAACGACCGTGAAGAAGATGATTGGGTCACTGATTATGAAGAGGATCATGAGGATGATTCTGAACCTGTCGATGAAGTAGTTGCTGGAGATAAATGAGTGAACTTTGTAGTAAGAAGAAGTTGTCTCACTCCATGTAAAGATGAGGGCGACAGCTGATTGCGTAACAATATATTCCTGTCGACATGTACGATCGAAGGAAAAGTTTTTCGTCTAGTTATTGATCTTGGAAGTTGCGAGAATATTGTTGATGAAAAGGTCGTAAAACGATTCAAGCTGGAAACCAAGACACATCCACATCCATACAAAATTTCTTGGCTTAAGAAAGGGAATGAGGTAAAAGTAAACAAACGTTGCTTGATTTCTTTTTCAATTGGTAACACATATAAAAATAAAATATGGTGTGACTTTACTAGTATGGATGCTTGTCACTTGTTGTTGGGTCGTCCATGGAAGTTTGACAGGAAAATTAGTCATGAAGGATATAAGAATACCTACAGTTTTTTATGGAACGACGTACGTATAGTACTTGTACCCAGTAAAGATATTGCACCTACACCATCTACTGGAGAAGCTACCAATCTCTTATCGTTTAAGCAGTTTGAAGATGAGGTAGAAGATGCAGGTGAATTGTATGTGTTGATTGGCAAAGAAGAACAACAAGATGAAAGTAGTATCCCCATTGCATCTCAACCTTAAATTAAGGAATTTATGGATGTTTTTCATAACGAGTTGCCGGAAGTGCTACCACCTCTTCGTGATATACAACCTCGTATTGATCTCGTTTCTGGATCAAGCTTGCCAAATAAAGCGCTTTATAGAATAAGTCCTAAGGAGCATGAAGAACTAGGGCTGTCAACGAATGCTATCGAAATGGAAACTGGCTCAGCCGGTTCCGTTTCAGATAAGGCTTATCGGATATCGGATATCCGATAAGTTCCGACAGAAACTTAATATTCAATTCCGATCCCGTTACGATAAGCTTATCGAATATCGGATATTTTTGCGATAAATTCCGACAGCTGATAGAAATCTTATAAACCTATTTTTCAGTTCAAATTTCCGATAATTTTCGATAATTCGGCTGAAGATATATATGCTATCGGTATCGGAACTTAATGAAACGGAATGTCGCTCATCCGGTTCCGTTTCGTTAAGGTAATAAATTCCGATATAATATCCGTTTCCGACATCCGATAACCGCTATATCGGATAATATCCTATAGGATCCGGATTTTCGGAAACGGCTACCGGATTTCGGATTGACAGCCCTATGAAGAACTTCGTCATCAAGTGGAAGATTTGCTACAGATAGGATTGATCCGACATAGTCTAATTCCTTGTGCAGTACCATCCTTGCTGATTCAAAAGAAAGATGGAACGTGGAGAATGTGTGTTGACAGTCGAGCCATCAACAAAATCACAGTCAAATACCGTTTTCCAATTCCCAGATTGGATGACTTGTTAGATAAGTTGTGTGGAGTGAAGGTTTTTAGCAAACTCGACTTGAAGAGTGGGTACCATCAGATCAGAATTCGTGAAACTGATGAGTGGAAGACTGCTTTCAAAACTCGAGAAGGATTATATGAGTGGATGTTTATGCCATTCGGGTTGACCAATGCGCCAAGTACATTCATGCATATCATGAATCAAATTCTCAGATCCTTTATCGGTACTTTTGTGGTTGTTCATTTCGATGATATTCTTTTCTATAGTGATAACATGGACTTGCATGTTCAACATCTTCGAGAAGTTCTCTCAGTTCTACGCATAGAAAAGTTGAATGGTACTAAGCTCAACTATAATACTTATGATGTGGAGCTTTAAGCTATATTTCAAGCCTTGAAGCATTGGCGTCACTATCTAATTCATAGCGAGTTTATTATGTTTTCTGATCATGATTCTTTGAATCACATCAACAGTCAAGAGAAGCTTTCTTCTAGACATGGTAAGTGGGCTGGTTATTTGCAAAGGTTCACTTTTATACTAAAGCACAAAGCTGGGTCACAGAATCAAGTTGTTGATGCCTTAAGCTGAAGGAGTATGATACCCAACACCATGCGATTGAGGTAATAGATTTTAATTCATATTATGACCATATTCTAACTGATCCGAACTTTGCGGAGACTGTGGATGATATCAGTTCAGGCAAACAAAGTGATTACCTTACGCATGAAGGATTTATCTTCAAAGGTAACCAATTGTGTATTCCTAATTCTAGTATCCGATTGAAGATTATTAAGGAGTTATATGACGAGTGGCACATAGGAAGGGATAAGACTTTCCAACTTGTTTCGAAGTCATATTACTGGCCAACAATGAGGCATGAAGTTGCTAAATTCGTGGATAAATGTCGAATCTGTCAAGTTTCAAAAGGAAATGCAACTAATGCTGGGTTGTACATGCCATTGAAAGTTCAAAATCAACCCTGGAGAAATTTGAGCATGGATTTTGTATTGGGTTTACCTCGAACCCAGAGGGGACATGATTCTGTATTTGTAGTTGTTGACCGTTTTTCTAAAATGTCCCATTTTATTGCTTGCAAGAAGACTACTAATGCACTGAAGGTAGCTGAATTGTTCTTCCGTGAAGTGTATCGTCTACATGGATTACCATGTTCAATTGTTAGTGATCAAGACACAAGATTCCTTATTTATTTCTGGAAAACTTTGTGGAATTAGCTAATACAAGGCTTAACTTCAGTAGTGCTTATCCTCCTCAAAGTGATGGACAAACAGAAGTTGTGAATCGATCGCTGGGTGATATACTACGATGTATGGTTGGCGACAATCCGAATAGTTGGGATCAGAAACTTTGCCAAGATGAATTTGTATTGAATCGTTCAGTAAACCGTAGTCTGGGTATGAGTCCGTTCAAGGTTGTTTATGGATACAATCCACGAGCACCAGTAGATTTAGCACATGTTCCTGATATGAAGAGAATTGAAGTTCGTGCTGAAGAACGTATCCAACAGTTGCAACAGGTTCACAAGTTGGCTGAAGAACAATTGTTTCAAGCTAATGAGAGGTATAAGGAGGCGGCAGATAAGAAACGCAGAGTTTTGGATTTTGCAGTAGGAGATTTCGTGTGGGAAATATTGACAAAGGATCATTTTCCAATTGACGAGTATAACAAACTGAAGCCGCACAAGATTAGTCCCTTGGAAATTGTCCCGAAGATTAATCCTAATGCCTACAAGTTAAAGCTTCCAAGTTACATCTGGACTTCTGATATTTTTAATGTCAAACACTTGGTGCCGTATAATAGTGATAATTCTGATGATGACCATGAAAATTCGAGGGCGAATTTCTCTCAACCCCGGGAGAATGATGCAGGTGAGCTGGCTATAGCCTATTTGGAGGCTAAAGACCCGAGTGACGTAATTTAGCTCAAGACGGGTCCATTTTGATTGGAAACGGGTCAACGATCAAGACGTAACACGAATTCGTATCATTTTCTTCAGATTTTAGCCAAATTCCATCGTTAGGGCTTCAAAAAGTCATTTTTTTTTCTATTTTAGGAAAGTTTTTGTTTTGTTAATAACTTCTTCATTAGGAGTCTGTTTGGGTCGCCGTTTGCGGCAAATAGTTTTATTTTATGAGACTTTCATTATTTTTGTCCGGCCAAAATTTGCCAAAAATAGCAAATTAGGGTTTGAGTCGGTTTATGTTTTTTTTTCATCCTTTCTTGACTAGCAAGTTAGAGTTTTTCCCCAAGTCTATAAAAGAGTCCTCCATATATTGTTTTAAGCAATTGAATTTAATTAATAAGAATTATTTTCATAAACTTGTTCAAGTTTAATTGATTATTATTTAAAGTCGGGAAACCGAAGTCTAAATAATTATCGTTGTTCGTAGTCGATATTCCTAGGACTATTTGAAGTCTGAACAAAACCTTTTTTTTATTTCTTTTATTTACTATCCGCTGCATCAGTTAGGCCATGAATGAGATATAAATAATGGGGGCATGAGGCTCTTCTAGCTCGTGCCTGTAAGATTTTCCTAGAGCTATTAAACAAGAAGGATCAAACATTGTACGCAATATTAATACATAATTGTCAACAAATTAGCAGATTTACTCTCCAAGTACCTGTTGGAAAATTGGTTAAAACTAGACGATAAAAGAAAAACAAAAAATGGTATACCCCTGATTTCAAGGATATTTCGATTCTTTTAAACAATAATTCAACCTTTACCAATATAATTGACGAGTACAACAAGTCTACCAATTATGACTTTAGGATTTTATGAAACCATAACACCATAATCAAATTCAAGGATTGTACTACCTTGACCCGACCAAAAACACACTGTATTAAGATTCTGATGATACTTAGAAGAAGAAGAAAACAAATAGATTTTGATGTTTTGAGTGTTAAAACATCTTCACTATTTAGGTTCTTCACGTCCATTGGAGATGAAGATACTCTGTTGGAGATGCCTCTTCATCTCCAACAGACACTTATCCATTAATGGTGGCTTATGGGAAGGGACACATCTGTTTAAATTTGAATGAAATTTTATAAAGTTTTTAGAATAAAACCAGAAAAATATTCCGGGATCCGTAATGACAAACAATCTTGAAAATATCCAACAATACCAAATACAACTTTTCATATGCATCTTTGGTCCTTAAGATTGCTAAGTGCTGTTATACCTGTGAAAGTGTAAATGATTCCATTGCAGCCAATGCACATGACTAAATTATTTTTCTAATAGCTAACCTCTGTGCAATAGTCCAAAGAGGATTCGAGAACTCCATTTTCAAAAGATCTACTGATATTTCTTAATTTATCTGTGAAAGATTCATGAGCATTCTTAGCTTTTAACTACGAGTTAGAGCAATTCCAGTGGACATTGGTATTTTAGCTAATATGCCAAGCTACATGGTTTGTCAAACTCAATTATGTGAAGTGGTAAACTAGTAAATGGATAAGTATATTGGCTAATTTATCAAATGAAACCCGTTTTTATATAAACTAATATAATTTTTAAGTTAAATGAGGCCCATTTTATTAAAATAACCTTATAAACCTGATACATGGGACTCATTATATCTATATTATAAGGGACAATGGTGTTTTTACCAATCGACGACCATCCGCAGTTTGGACACATAAAGGACGGTCCAGATTCAACACTGGACTAGAAAGATAGAATGGGGTTTTAGTTAATCGACGGTCATCCACATTTTAGAGACACAAAGGACGTCCATATTGAAAGTTGGATTTGAAAGACACAATGGTGTTTTTTTCAATCGACGATCATCCACATTCTTGATACATAAAGGACGGTCCATATGGAACATTGGACTTGAAAGATACAATAGTATTTTTGCCAATCGACGGTCATCCACATTTAGAGACCTAAAGGACGTCCCAGATTTAACATTGGATTTGATGCCATAATGGTGTTTTTTCCAATCAACGGTCATCCTCTGTTTCAAAACATAAAGAACGGCCCATATTGTAACTTGGATTTGTTTGGATGAATACATCAATTCTCACCTGATTCTCATGTGATTAGGTTTAGGCCCATAATTCTTTCCCTTTCAACTCATCACATAAGGTTCTTTATGTTCCGGCCGCATATTTCTTTCCCTTTTCTAGCATCGATTCTCACCTGATTATCTCTTTTCATGTATTGGACATTCCTATGAATCTCCAGTGAGAGTGAAGCTCCTAACCGGGAGAGGGTATTTGTGTACACTTTCAGTCCCTAGGCATAGATCCCCTGAATCGAATTTTTCTTTAAAGATACGTTGTAGGCCATTGCATTCGTTGGTGGGATGATTGACGAACCTGTGGAAGTGACATCATTTTGGATCTGACATGTCTTCCTCAGTTGGCGGGTGTCGTACATGCGACAACTTGATAGCTCCATTTTGAATCCATAATTCAAACAGTTCGAGGACCTCCTCCATGGGGAAAGGGAATTATGGGATTGTTGTATCCGTCTTGGTTTGTTGTATCTGACGTGGAGTATTGACTGAGTCTTGTCCTTGAACTGATGTTGACGCTTTTGATGGGGATGACGCAGTACGCTAAGCCTGTGATGCTGGATGAGGTGTTGCTTTCCGCTTGCCCCCTTCTTCAGTGACAACTTCTATGGAGTATTGGGTAGAATGTGGTTTGTTTACTAGACGTCTACTTCCACGGGTGTCTCCATGGTTTTCTTCTCTGACAGGTCTATTTCTTTCTAATAAGGATGGATCAGTTGTTGCTGATCTCTTGGCGTCTTCATGTAACTCAGAGAATGTTTGAAATCATAAATTTTCTAATAAAGCACGATAAACAGGAATCATACAATTGATGCATAGCTCCAACAATTGTTGTTCAGTCATGGCAGTCGAGCGCTTGTGTCTTGAACCCCTTCACATATTCTTTGGGATGCTCGTTGTTTCTCTGGAACATTCTTCCCAAATCCGAAAGAGTGATTTCTTCAGAGATAATACTTCTTGTAAAAGGCGTTGACCATCTGAGACCAACCATAGATGATGTTAGGAGCGAGGTTGTTATACCAAGTATAAGCTCTCCCTCTAAGAGATTTGGAGAACTCCTTATACTTTATTATATTCATGCACTCCTAATGATTCCATAAACTGAGAAATATATTCTCGAGCATTCCTAGTGCCAACATATAATGAGAATGGAGGATACGATTAATTATTTGGCAGTGCGATCCTTTGAATTTCTGCTGGGTAAGGGGGTCGGTGTTGATGGAGTGAGGATGGATTTCCTTTCCATGATTTTGTAAGAGCCTTTCCAAATCTTCGCGAGTCACGATTTTTTTTTTGTGGATAACTCTTCTTTAGTACACGTTCGGTGATAACACGCACTTCATCGTCATCCCGAGTATCAGCTTTCGATGCGCTGGAGCCACCAACAGTTGCATTCTTAACTTGCTTCATTTGATGATGGCGCTGCTCTGGTGTTAACTGCTGTGTTAAAGTCTTAAGGAAAGTAAGAACTTCTTGTTGAGTGGTAGCCATGTCTACTTGATCTACCGCCATGGTCTCTTGTCGCTTCATCAAATCAGCTATATTTGGTGACGCCTTCTCTTTTCCTTTGACACTTTCAGTGGTACGAAGATGAGTTTTGGCACTTTCAGTGGTGGTGTTTTGAGGAATGATCTCTGGAGTCCCACCACTGACATTACCAGTATCAATCAAGGAAGTACGTACCGGCCGGTACGGCCGAAATTTTGGCGGTTTTACCGGTACCGGCCAGTGAGCGGTGCGAAATTGAGTTTACCGCCGAAACGGTATTCTACCGAGAAAACCGGCCGGTACGGTTAAAAACCGGTATTACCCGATACTACCCGGTTATACCCTGTACGTTTTATTGGCCGTCAGATGAAAAAACAAATCTGATCCTACTGCTGATATTTGCGTGAATGAGGTGAATACGGCCGATGAAAAAACAAACCTGCATCTTCTTCTTTGTTTATCTCTGGGTTCAGGGTTCTTCAGCGCCTCCATCTCCATCCTTCTTCAGCGCCTCCATCCATCTCTTCCTTCTTCTTCGTACAGAGAGGTATGGGTCTATCTCTGCCTTCTTCATATGTTTCAATTTTTTTGGGTTCAATTTCTTTTTAACATTTTAAACTGATACATTAACAATTAGGGGTTGTTGTGTTGATGAATACTAATTAGGGGTTGCTGTGTTGATGTGCTTGAATGGGTTTACATGCTTTGTTGTTATTGCTCATTAGTTCTCAACAATTACTTGATATGTTAATTACTTGTTTTCTTAAAGTGAAATGTGAAATGTGAAATATGAAATGAATGTCATGTCTTTACTTTACTAGATAGGCATCTGCATTTGTCTTGATTGTTGTGGTTTAGTTAGTAAGCTTAAATGAATTTACTAGATAAGCATGTGCAACCTTGGTAGCAGCTTCAAGTGCATCATCAGTAAGCTCTTTTCCATGACTGTATGAGTACACTGCTTCTTATAATTAGTAGTATCTTCTCCAACATTTATAATAAGCAAAGTTTCTGCTACAATCAGTACAAAGATTCGAATATTTTGTTCTAAATCAAAGCTATTTTCTGATTCTCCCATTTATCTACTCCTTTACATGACGAGTCAGAAAGTAATGATAAGAAATTAGTGGAGTGGGTAATTGGGGTTGATCCTGATGTTTCTGGAGCTTTGGCATTGTTAAGAAGTAATGATTTTGGTTGCCCTGCTCAGGTAACGAATTTCATCTACTCAACCAGTTTCATTATTTTGACTCAGACACTTTGGAAAGGAGCAATACAACAACAGTTTTTATAGTTTCAGTCTTAATTTCAAAATTACTGTTGTTTACTGAAATCCCCGTGAATGTAATTTGAGATATCAAGGTCTCTAATTACTCTTCTCTAAGGACTCGGTTTTTCCTTATTTTGCAAGGATTTAAAGAAGTATCTTTATCTCCCTGATCAGGAGTTCTATTTCTCTTGGGCTCCATTTAGTATCTGAGAAAGTTTTATGAGTAACAGATAACAAAAGAGTGATGCTAAGCAATCAATAAAACATTTTCCGGGAAGTATGTATACTTACTCATTGCAAACTGTGCATATAATACTCTTAATTCTTGCTTTTACTTGACATTTATTTAAATTTTATTAAGCGATACTAAACCAACCCAATAGTCACATATTCCTCCTTCGAACATTTGTAAGGGTAAAGATGATAACTAGATAACAACCATGTAATAGGTGACCAGTTTTCTTTTGACGTTGAGTATGAACATTAATGCTTCAAATGGTCTCATAAAGTCGTAATGGTAGAGGAACGTTACCGACTTACTGTAATAACAATTATTGGTGGTTGTAACTGTATCTAAGCCTAGGGACTAGGGTCAGCATGTTACCTCCCAGACCAAATATGTTTGATATGGCGAAACCAAGTAAAATTACATGGTTTACTTTCAACTTGTAGTTCAATCTTAAAGGGAAAAAAAGAAAAGAAATGAAATGAAAGACACAATCTAAATTGCAAATAAGTTTTTTATATTCTGTTATTTTAAAATATGATTATGTTTGTGTTATATAACTTTGTGTATGCATTTATGAAGATGATTGGTGGATTACATACAGAGGAATGGATGTCCCATGCCTACAAAAATTTGCAATCAAGGTATTGAGTCTGACTTGTTCTTCTTCCTCATGTGAGCGAAACTGGAGCATATTTCAGAACGTAAGTATTCTTATCTTTGATTTCATCTGTTTTAGTCCCCTTTGGATGTCATACTGAAATGCACATATTTATTCTATCATTTGCTTACTATCTACTCTGTCATATGTTTTCGTATTTCAGTTGCACTCAAAGAAACGAAATTGCTTAACACAACAGAAATTGAATGGTAGTGTCTTTATCCAATATAACAAGAAATTGCAGCGTCGATACAAAGAAATCCAACAATATAACGATGATGGGAAAGCTCGTGATCCTATTTTTCTGGATGAACATGATGAAAATGATGAATGGTTGGATCCACAAAATTTGCATGACTTGAATGTGGAAGGTGATAATGTAACTTTGGATGATTTGCAGGAGAATATTGGTGAAGTAAGTGGGTCAGTTCGTAGTTCTCGAAGTAAGTCTATTTATCCAACTGGCACTGACATTAATGCATATGATACTGATCTATTGATGTTGGACACGGAAAGAGGACTACTTGGTGATGACTGTGATGATATCTATAATGAATCTAATGATTTTGATTAAAATTTTAATATGGTTGTTTAATTAGTACTTTAGACGGTGAAACTTGAAATTGTTGTTGTTGTTTATCTTGTGTTTCCTGTTTGAACTTTGAACTATATGTGGAATCTATGAATCTATATATTTCGGATGAAAAAACATTTTTTTATAAGTTATATGAAATATATTTCAGTTATAGAATGATACTGATAACGTTTTGAACTATATATGATACTTATAACATTTTGAAATATATTTATAGTTATAAAATGTGAGCTAGTATTTTTTTTATAAAATTATAGGTATAAAATATATGGAACGATATTTCGCCGGTATGTAAACCGAAACTTCCCCGGTATACCGGCGTACCAGTATATCGCTCTCGGCCGGTAAGAAACGAAATCCGGTATGGTACAGCCTTGGTATCAATAGAGGTTGTTGAATTTGAATTGGGGTTGGTTGATGAACCTGACCTAAGCTCCAATATTTTTAAAAAATTGAAGAATTGAATTCCAAATAATTGGAATATTGGATTCGTGACCGAGAGATCGATCTCCCACTGTGGTCGCCACTGTGGTCGCCAATGTACGTTAGAAGTACTTTGTTTAGATTCAAAAATCAAAATCGTACAGAGCAAGCCTAAACCACGATAGTACCCGTTTCGTTCTGCTTCGGCCACAGTGAGATAAAATGGGTTGATCTTAGAGGAAGGAAGCAAAGAAAGTTGAAGGAAATGAATGTGTTGTACTGTATGTAGAGTTGTAGAACTACTGAGAAAAGTAATAGAGCTTGAGAGATTCGTAAGCTTGTTCCCCTTTTTTCCAAATGGGTTGAGTAGCCTATTTATAATAGTAAAGAGCTCACACGTTTCCTTGTAAAGTTGTGGAGATAGTGAAGAGGTGGAGAAGTGAAAGTCGTGGGGTTAATGGCTTAACCGCATTGGATTCTTCGAGAAACCATTATTCCACTATCTTTTAACTGCTTCACACTTTCCACGACTTTGTAACTTACTTATCATGGGATGTTCTTACACCCATATTGCTATAATCGCCAGACCAAAACCCCATGTTTTATCCCCCATGTGTTATGATTTGATTTCTTGTAAAGTTAGTCTAGTCAACGACTCAAGACACATGAATAATTTGACTCAAATGAGCAATAATTGCATAGGTGCAAAAGTGGAGAGCCAAAAGATGTGCGAAGAGTCAATAAGAATAAGGTTAGCATTGGCGCTAATTTTTGGCTGCTTGTAGCGCTAACTAGTTAGCGCATGTGTTGGCCGGGCTGCACCGCTGCCAGCAACGCTAACTAGTTAGCACAGGTGCTAATGCCCCTGGCAGTGCTAACTAGTTATCCCAATTTTTCTTCTTTGGCATATTGTCTTTGTTAGCTTTTCTGGTCTTTTGGCACATGTATATTCTACTTGTTTGTGTTAGGAGCATGGCTAGGTTTTTTCCAAGGCTAGCACTTGCTGGTGCTATGGTTATTGTTTATGCATCACTAGCTTTGGCACTTATTAATGTTGTAGCCATATTTATGGGTTTTTTTAGAGCTTCTCAGTCGCATGAGATTTTAATGTTAGTATTGTGCTTAACTTTTATGCAGGGCATACAAAACATATTCAAGAGATTCAGCCGTGGAAGTTTGCAATCTTGAGTTTATGCTTGATGCAACTCTGCAATTAGATGGTATGCATCTAAATTATCATTTTTATCCAGATGTGGGGTAGCCTATGTTCTGAATGTCCGCAATTTTGTATAATTAATGTTTGATTAACACAAATGGTTTATATGAATGCACATGAAATAGCGAGGGTTTAGCTAGGTAAAGCCCTGAAATTATGTAAGTGTATAAATATATAAAGAGCTACAGAGCTAATTTAGCCATAAGATGAATATGTTGCGGAATGTAAGATAGCAATATGTATTTATAATTCTGATGTCGGGTCAGGAATTTATACACATTTATTTCATGCTTCTGCAGCTAGCAAAAAACAATATTATAATTTTTTCCTTCGTCAAAAATCCACCATCAACATTACTGTAGTCTCTTACGGCGTTGCATCACTTTTACTATCGGGTGGAAGGACTGCTCATTCTACATTAAGGTTAACAAAATTTCAAAATTTTCCGTCAAACATGATGATATAGAGGCCGAATTATTCAGAAATACCAAACTGATTATTTGGGACGAGGTGGCGATGTAGCACCGCTTTTGCATTGAAGCGGTTGACAGGTCCCTGAGAGATTTGAGGAAGAACGAAAAACCTTTCGGAGGTATAACGGTTGTGCTTGGGGGAGATTTCAGGCAAACTCTACCTATCATTGAGAAGGGATCCCGAGAGCAGATCGTAGGTGCATCTCGTAGCTTAAAACTGTGGAGAGGAGTAAAAATACTCAGTTTGACACAAAACGTGAGGCTGGGAAATGATAATCAGGAAAATATTGAATTCGCTAAGTTTTTGCTACAGGTGAGCACCCGTTTCTTCGTTATTGTTGAACTTTTTCACAATCTAATTAGTTACAAATGCAGAATAACTTCTTAGGTATACAGTACCTAGGGAAATCTTAAAACTGTCAACAAAGGACTTACTGCATACTGTACCTAGGGAATGCTGCATTCAAGAAATGCGGTGATATCTATACAGCATAAGCTAGATGTAGAGCGTATATTATGCCCATGTCCTATCATACTTCTCATTCTCTATGCTTCACACTGTAAAATGAATGGAAATGATGCCCGGATAGTTGATGAATTAACACGTTGACGTGAAAAACTATTACATTGCAGTGGGAACAGACCCAGAGGAGAAAGTAGACTTGCCGACTGCGATGCACAGATGCACGGATCTGAAGGGCTTGATTGAACAAGTCTATCCGGGCATTGAAGAAAATAAAATGCCAACGGACGCTTATTTGACTGAGAGGACTATTTTGTCTCCAAGGAATGAAGATGTTGCAGTACTGAATGACATCATACTCAAAATGTACAAAGGACGTAACTATTCTTACCTAGCAGCAGACAAGGAGGCAGAGAATTTAGAAAAGGGTTCGACGGGCAATACAGGATGTCCGGGCGAGTGTTTGAATGCTATGAACCCACCGGGATTACCACAGTTTAAATTGGACCTGAAAGTGGGGTGTCCGGCGATGATTCTGCGTAATATCTCACCAACAAATGGGCTGTGCAACGGGACCAGAATAAGGATAGAGAGATGTGCACCGCATGTAATAGAGGCCACCATCTTAACGGGAGACAAGTAGGGAGAATTAGTTTTCATACCAAGGATATCACTGACTCCGTTGTCATCGAATATACCTGTTAGGATGACCAGGAGACAATTTCCGGTGAGGCTAGCTTATGCAATGACGATAAACAAGTGTCAGGGACAATCTGTTAAATACGTCGGTATCGATCTAAGAAATCCGGTATTCAGCCATGGCCAGCTGTACGTGGCGTTGTGCACAACCGTGAGAAGAATCAAAATCTTACTGCCAAAGGATGATGGGGGACAACAAACTACCAATGTGGTGTATCTGGAGGTGCTATTATGAAAAACAGAGAAGTTTTGGGACTTCAATAACATATGGGTGCATAAACACTAATATGGTCTGCCTGTTTCTGTGACGAATTTTAAGTTTCGACATTAATAACTATGAATAACTGTCAGAGTAGATAGATGGTTTTTGATTGGTTTAATATAGGCTGCAATCAGCACAATGATATTATCGTATTTCAGAATGCATTTAAACTTTTTTTTTTTTGTTTTAATTTTGGGCAGGATTGTTTCATTGGAATTGTCTACTTTTAAGTTTCGGTATGATTGTAATTTGCAGGTTACACAATGTAGGCAATGGTGATGTTACATTATACCAGATTCGTAGAGATTCTAGCGAATCTTTTGTTAATCGTATGGACTGCGGTAGTCTGGCGGATATGATAATTAGTTGACACATTACCAATAGATGGTGTACCTGTTTCTGTTGAGGTGCACATTAACGGGTAATTCATTGCAGCAACTAAGACATCGACTCCCTCAAGAGTATTCTGCACGAGATTGTAGGCCAACAGTAAGACATCGGTAATGTGGAAAAAGGGATCCATACTGCCAGTCTAATAGTACTCCAAACAAATAAAGTTGTCCTAGCAAACTAAACCATTACGGCCTTATAACAAAAGGCCTAAGCTAACTTTAATGACATAGTCAGTAGTAACCAGTATTCTGATACATATTTTAGGATAAGGAAAATAATAGCACAGATCCAATACTAACTGAATTTGAAAAATCTAATTATACGTACCAATTATTACATTAATGATAATAAAAAGGCACATAATGATCAAATTTCCTCAAGGTATGTTGCTCTATATAAGTTTCATTTGCAATCTCAAAATCAATGTCTCAGTCCAATTACATTACAAAGAGTGTACCGATTGAAAACTCATTATTGTCTGCCAGTCTCCTTCGCAGAGCATTGCTTTCATTTGCTGAAACCAATTATGGCTAATCCAATCAGCGCTATAAAGTATTTGTTTGACTACATCTACCGGAGTTACCCCAGGCCAGAGATAGTTCTAGCAGGTATAGTTCTTTGAACTCAATGATTGTACATGACATATGTATTGTATCTTGGACTCCATATTAATTCCCTTTTACGGCTGAAATGCAGAAAGTGAGCCACAACCAACAAAAATCGGCGAGTTTTACTTGAACTCTTGCTGAGGTACAGCGACAGCCCACTATGCTACCCATCAGTGTACCATGGTTCCATGGAGGATTTAGATGATTAGAACTGCGTTCTAAAAGAAGCTAACAAAAAGAACACCGATCAATGGATGTCTTCCTGCGTTTTTGTTCAATGTATTGGTTACTCATCCATTGGCACTGTTAAAAAAAAAGTAGAATAGTAGGAATTGCAAATAACAGATGTAATCTCAGGTTTGATTTAAGAAATAAAACTATGCCGCGCAATGAATATCAGCAACCAATTTGCTTGTGCAAATATAACGTCAGTATCACAGTGTTGTTTTTCACTGTAAAACCATGTTTTCTTAAACAGATTCCACAGACAAAAAATAAATAACCTTATAAGACATTACATAATGTGAAATGGTTTATATCAAGAGACGAATCGAAAAGAGATAGAAAGTTGCATTATGTAGTTTCAAGGGGTTGATCTAAGACTAGTAGAGAGGCGCCTATCGAAAGTAGACCAAGACCTGGCCATTTCAAGGGCGACCAAAAATTATTTTGGGGCGACTAATACAATAAAATAAGATCATTGTGTAGTAATATCAATATATCCCTTATCCATATATTTTTTATAATGGCTAATCTATCATTGCTTAATTAATGTTAATTTTGATTAATTAGTTAATTAATTTGGTTATAGTTAGTGTTAGAAAATTATTTGAGTTAGTTTTGGAATAGAAATCGAGAGTGTTTTAGATTGATTTTTTTGAGTTATAGTTTTGTACAATCAGTAGGCTCGTGATTTTTATTCCTACCGATGGTACAATCGGTAGTTTAATGGAGTACCATAACTACCGATTATAGGTGTCGCCCCAAATTGAATTTCTCAAAACTTCCAAAATTTTTAACTCTTCATCTTTCACAATCGGTAGGAATTGCAAATTTATATCTACCAATTATAGCCTGAATTGAATTAAACTTTAAAATTTTTAACTTTGTAATCTGTAGTTTAAAGATCAATTTTATCTACCGATTATAATGGTTTTTTGTCCAGGACTTTTCTTGCCATAATCGATAGTTAGTGAACATAAATAACTATCGATTGTGGATAATCGGTAGCACGGGAAATAAATAACTACCAATTGTACGTAATCGGTAGTTTAGAAACATAGTTATCTACCGAAAATGCCGATTTTACTTGACATCTAACTTCATAAAACAATTTCAACATCCGAAGAAAAACTTGTTTAGATAAACTTACTACATATTGTTCATTAAACTTGTTCAAAAAAACTAAAAACATCTGAAAAAAAACCGATACAAAACACATCGTAGAAATCTCATGAAATTCTTCCACTCCTTGTTACTCTCGACTTGGTCCTAGTTTCAACCCGCTTCTTCTTCTTCTTCTCGTTCCCTTTAGGATCAGCAACAACTTCATCATTCTTAACTGGACCTATGTACTCTCCAGCTTCGTTGTAGTATGGATTTATGCCTAAGAAGTCTTTCTCCCTGAAAAAGAGTCGAGGATCAAAATCCGGATCAGCTGCTATCCTTCGTTTCATTTCTGCCTCAGATCCTTCATCCGAAGATGAAATATCAACCCTATTGAAGGGATTGTTAGGACCGTTCCACCAAAAATTAGGATCCTTCATCATTTTTGAGAAATTCGGATCGTCCAACATCATTTGATATATTTCTACATCAGAAACTCCTTTCGGCAAATTAAAAAGAAGACGAGAAAGGAATTCAGCCTTTCGAGCCGGAGAAAAACTTTCATCGGAATCATCTTCATCCATAACCCTAATGAACATACTCAAACATTGATTATTAACTAACTACACAATAGCTATTACAAAAATAAACAAAAGCACACAATCGGTAGTTAAAAATATGAAATATCAACCGATTACACACAATTGGTAGGGAATGTTTTCAGTAAATATCCGATTGTACAATCGGTAGATAAAATTATGCAATACCTGCCGATTGTGCATGATGTTCTTCAGAAATGATGAACTAGAGGCACAATCGGTAGATAAAGTTCATCATATTTCTACCGATTATGCGTTAGACAAAAGTCTATAAACAAGAATTATCACGATTTCTTCAAAGTAATAACTAAAAACATAAAAGTTGGATTAACTTACTTTTCCTTTCCCTTCTTTGATTGGGTAGGAATATTTATTGGTCGGAGGGGAAGTTCATCGGAATCGGTTGATGAATTGATTTCAATGGTTTTGAACTCCTCTATCACCATCTTTTCCTTTCCCTTCTTTGATTGTTTAGGTAAAGATTTTGGAGCCATTTTCAATGGAGAATGAGAGTAAAGGGAGTAGAAGAATCGGTAGAGGAAAGGAAATGGAAAAGAAGGTTGTTTTAGTTGAGAATAGGTAGAGGTAGAGGTAGAGAAGGAAATGAGAAGAAAAAGAGGCGTGAATAGGTAGAGAAGAAGAATAATTAGGTTTTGGTTTCTGTTTACAAACCTGCCGTTTTACACTATTATTATATTAATTATTATTTTACACTGTCTTGGAAAATTCCTTTCTGCTTTAACGGCGTGGACGAACCTTAAACGGGTTGAATCTTTCCATCACCTTAATGATATTGAAATGAGCTTCGTAACGGTAATTTGATCGTTTCTATCGTCGCCATTCCTCGAGATATCTCGCTATAACTTCATCATTAGTTTCACCCCTCAAACGATAATTGACAAGATAAGTTAAATTCACAAATGGATCAACTTCTCTGCCTATATAATGAAATCGACAAAAAAGACCAGCTTTATTACGGTTATTGGGGTTCCCGGTGTCAACACAAAAATGTTCGTGAACACTATCCAAATATCTCATAATCATTACACCATTTTGCCTACGTTGTTCTCCTCACTTCGGATAGAATTGCACATAACGCCTACATAACGATAAATCTTCCTCTACCGTGAACGGTTGAGCCATTAATCTATACGGTTATTTCTTCGATGTTGGAGAGTTAAAATGCATTGGAGGTGCATAAATGAGAATATGTCACCCTCCTTATATAGATTAGAGTCTTAACGGCTCTCTTTTTCAAAAAAAAAAAAGTTGTTGAGGCCTGGTGTAACAAGAGTGTACAGAAAATATGTACACTAAGTTCGAACGAATATGAACAATTGAAAGTTTTGGGATCACAATTATCTACCAATTTTACAATCGGTAGTCTAACAAAATTTTTTACTATCGATTAAATTGAGTAGCCCCAAATTGGAAATCGAAAAAATTATGAAAATTTCAACAATTTGAACAAGAATAATCGGTAGGTTAAGAATTTTTTAACTTACCGATTATGCATGTATCCCCAAATTGGAAATTGAAAAAATTATCAAAATCTCAACAATTTGAACAAGCATAATCGGTAGGTTAAGAATTTTTTAAACTACCGATTATAATGAGTACCCCAAATTGGAAATCGTTTTTTTTTTCAAAATTTTAACATTTTGTACAAGCATAATCGGTAGTTTAAGAAATTCTTAAACCACCGATTATAATGAGTAGCCCCAAATTGGAAATCGATTTTTTTTTCAAAATTTTAACATTTTGTACAACCATAATCGGTAGTTTAAGAAATCTTAAACTACCGATTATCGTGCAAAAAGTGTTCAGGAACATGCAGTTCCTGAGGTAAATGTAATCGGTAGATATTTATCTACCGATTGTCTTACGCTAACATAATCGGTAGATTTTTATCTACCGATTGTTGATGAAATTCCTTAATCGATAGGTGCTTCAAACCAATTATCTACCGATTATAATGTAAAATTTGAACAAAGTAACTTGTTAAAAATAAATATCTTGCAATTCAATTGATAATTCAAAAAAAGAACATAAAATCCTTTCAAATGTTAGACATTTAAAACCAGTAATGTTAAACACCATAGACATATCCATAAAGTTAACAACCACAATCTAATTTCTAACTCTTTTGGTTTTGGTACGAGGAGCACGAGCACCAGGGGCTAACAATCTTTCAGCATCAGCGGCATTGGCTTCACCCTCAGGGACATTTGCTTCAGCAGCAACACTCATTGAATCGCGAGATATTTTAGTGTGCTTTGATGTTACCCTCTTCGGCTTATTCGCAGATTTCTCCCCAAACTTGCTAGCATAGGCTTCATTATCAATGTAGTCAATGAGGTATTTATGCTCTCTCATCGTCTCAACTGATGGAGGCACTCCCACATTTATGCACCCAACTATCTTCTTTGAGAAAAATGCAAACTTTTATTTTTTTTTATTTTTAGGCAATAACAATCAAACGATTATCATCTAAAATATTGAGTCGTAATACTAAAATAAAAAGTAAATAACATTACGTACCAGCCTTTGATAGCCCGAGGTTTTTCTTTGATGATGCAGCTATATTCGGGCACCCAGGTGCTCTTTCCTTTATCTTCACGGATCATGTGAAGATGAGAATGCTGCCGGTACCATATCGGGTGACAGTTCTCCCCTCGTTGATCATAGATTGCATCCTGTTGTCCCAATGTTCAACCAATGGGTTACCAGAGTAAACTACTGTGATAGAGTCCTTACCACAAGTAGAGTTCTCGACGTCCAACTCGAACCTTCCCTTGAAACGACTCCAAGGTTCTTCTTGGACATAACCTAGTTGACGCATCACCCTTGTGGCATTGTACATGACATATCCATTGGGATGCCACAAGGGTCAATTGTACAACGACAACTCAGACCTTCGCGCTATATGACCACTAGCTCGGTCTTCCCTGTATGAATCAAAGCATACATATTTGGACGCCATCGAGTCTAATTTTCTCCTCAAAGAAATCAACTCCTGCTCCTTAGTCCTTGAATGGTTGCCCTCAAAGATGTATTTCGTGCCTCGGGGTGTTCCTTTCTCCAATGCCGGATTCTCTTTTGCCAACTCGAGGGACGGGAACTGGTCATAGATCTATGTCTATTGTACATATCAAACCAAGTATGAGAAAATTGATTCTTAAAAGAGGAAAAAATAAATAACAATCAAACCATCAATGAAGTTACCAAAATACTTGTAGTAAGCTCATGTTCCCGGCAATTTGGCTAGTCTGTTCCTTGGATGCCTTTCTCATCTCTTCCATCAAGAACGCATGACATGCGGTGCCCCACGAATAGTCGCAACTTTGTGGAGGGGATGCAAAAGTTGTAGGAGGTTGGCGCCGATCTGGTTTCCACTAGCATTGAGGAAAATTACACATCCCAAAACACAAAGAAGATATGTAGTGGCTGCAGCTTTGACCTGGTCATCGCTAAACTCTGGGTTCATCTTTTCTTTATCCGAGGTGCCTCTGAACATTTTCATCAGTTAAACCATGCTGAATTGCCTGGTTTTGTAAGGAGTGCACCGTTTGAACTCTTCATCGGATGTCGCTCGGTCCCAACCAAGGCACCTCTCAGTGTAAACATAAATCTGGTCCCAGCTTAACTGCTTCACATAATCAAACTTCACCGCCGTACCATGGTTAGTGAGATCTAGAATCTGCACCATATCATCGGGGGTGATCGTCATCTCTCCCCACGACATGTGGAAGGTATCGGTCTCAGGATACATCCTCTCCATGAAGGCCGATATCGACACCCGGTCGTGAGGTAACATTGAATTCCCAGCAGCCGTAGATAACCCCAACTGCAGTATAATTTGCTGGAACCGTTCACACTCACCTTCCAACGACCAATCGTTCATCTTTGTTGGTGCAGCCGTAGTTTTGAGTAGACGGACCGCATTAGAATGGTCCTAATATACACGGCGAATTAAAAGAAAATTAGAATAACAGTTAACACTTCTACGAATAAAAAGACAATATGTTAAGAATGATGTTTTATAATTATTACCTCTGTTGAGTAAATCTCTTTTGCCCAAGAGTCTTTGTACCCAAACAATAGATCTCCTCCATCTCTTGGGAGGCCAGAGATTTGGCCTTCTTGAATACCCTTCATCTTCAAAGAGTCGGGGACCTTGTGTCCTCCTTTCTTCTTAGCTGGCTTCTTTGTACCACTTCCTTCTTATTGTCTACCACTTGGTCCTCCTTCATCAAAGTACCTATCTTGTGGAGCACTTGGTCCTCCTTCTTCTAGGTTTGTACTTCTTGGAACACTTGGTTGAGTTCCTTCAGTGATAACAATTCCGCTAGCGCTCTTTTGTCTTCTTGCACTAGCAGTTACCTTCTTCCCCCCTTCACGACGAGGCCCCGTAAGAATTGTATCGTTGGAATGCTTAGATCGCCTTTCCCTTTTTTGATACAAAACAAAGAACAATTATTTCCAACAAGACACCGTTGAATCAGTACATAATCGGTAGACAAAGTACATTGAACTCAACCGATTGTTCATAATCGGTAGTAAAAAAAAACAACGTAACTACCGATTGTGCATAATAGGTAGCCCGGGCTCTACATTATCTACCGATTGTGCATAAAAAATGGAACAAAAAAAATCTATGGACACACATACAATCGGTAGTTACATAAAAAAATTAACTACCGATTATGACTAAATTTGGGTACAAGAATATAATCGGTAGTTTATGACCAAATTATAACTACCGATTATGGTCGATGTTTGAGGAACCACTAAATTTCACAATCGAAAGTTTAACCCTATACTAAACTACCGATTGTGTGTAAATTTGGAGACATGAATATAATCGGTATTTTAGGTGTAAAAATAACTACCGACTGTAATCGATGTTTTTGAGGATCACTAACTTGCATAATCGGAAGTTTAACCCTATAAGAAACTACCGATTATCACTAAATTTTTGTCCAGGAATATAGTCGGTAGTTTATGACTAAACATAACTACCGATTGTGCATGATGTTCATAAGCAATGAAGAACACTAACATAATCGGTAGTTTAATACAACCACGAAACTACCGATTATGAAATCTAACCTAAAACCCTTGATATTCTAGTGACGAATTCATTCGATTGAATCAAAATAAACACAAATAATGGTAAACCCTTACCTTATTGGAGCCATTACAAAGTTCTGGAGAGTCTGATTATCGGAATCGGTCTCCGTTTCTAATGCCTGCACATCAACTTCATCACTGCTTTGCACATGTGCAGGCAGTGCGTAATAGGTTGGTGCTTTAAACATGGATTTTCAATGAATACTAGAAGTCAGGGAAAAATAAAATTGCCGTTTCCGAGCAGAGTGTCCCTATCATAGAACAGGCAAGTTCCCGTGCCATCACTGAGAAAATACCAATTGAATTCAATTGGTATGAATACCGATTGAAACTGACAATCACAGTACAGGATGGAAAATTATGGGATGGCAAATCTCCTACAATGGCGCCCCCGATTATGGGAAGGAGGAGTCATTTAATCCAGCTAAAAAATTTACCTATTGAAAGGGTCCATGATATCCGGTTAATTATATGCAAGTATCACCACCTAACATGAGGTTTCAAAGGAGGAAAAATGGTATCATCAGTTACAAAAAATCTTTGGTTCGCAATGAACGGAAAATCTGTGAGATATTGGGTACTGGGATACGAAATGAAATCATTCATATATTCTATGGAGGAGAAAATCTGTGAGATAACCGTTACATAAAAAATTGATTTCAGCAAAAATTCAAATTCCGTTCGGTTCAGGGTCATAATACAAAAAATGTCCATTAACATCAAACAACAGTAATATATATGCCTATATAACCCTGACTTGGGTTACTCTGCAAATAACATCACAGACAAGAAAACTGTTTTTCATTGTTATCAGTGGTGAACAAGCCTGCGCCTACATCCTTACTAGACATAACACAAGGTATTTGGTAATGGATGTGCTACACAGATTGTTTTGAAAGGGTCGACATCTGTAACCTGTTGTGCTTAGGAGTTTAAACTGATAAATAATATGTTTGTTCCGTGCAGAAAAACTGAATGGCAGTTGTAGCAGAAATCACAACAATACTGAGCATCGGTGACCTAAAGCTACAACAAACTGGGAATGCTGGAAAGGTAAAACATCTTAGGTTTTTTGGTACACTGTCCATTTGACTTAATGGTTTTTAAAGTGTCACGGTATACACATATTTGGTCAATTTGTGCTAACTCGAACCACTGTTTTTGGCTTAGATGTTTCAAACCGGTAGAACAAGAGCCAAGATTGCAAGCTTCGACGATTGGACTTACAATTGATGTTCGATATGCGGAACCAAAGTTCGTGACCAGGAGTACGAAACATACTGTATATTTTGCGGGATAAAAACAGATAAAATGCAGAGGTAAAAAAATAAAAAGTACAACGTAGCAACGCCCATAATAAGGCAGTATGAAACTAACACTGAAAATGCCGTATGAAATACAGATTAAAACTGAGGATGGAAGTGGAAGACGCTACAGTAAAAACATGGTTCCAGGCGTTTGATGAACAAGCTGAAGACGTTATCCAACGGACGAAAACAGAGTTAGAATTGTGATCTTTATGTTTAACACTTCCACTCCTGTGCTCTTGTGGAGAAGTGAGGTTTTATACAGGAATGCATATATGTAAAAATATGCAAACATGAATGCAGATATGTGAAGATATACAAAGCAGGTAACAAATCTTCAAGTTGAAGATATTATGGAGATATACAAATATATGAAGATATCCTGGAGTCATTCTTTTGCCATTCTGTTGACACTCCCCCTCAAGTTGAACGTGAGTTGTCGAACATTCAACTTGTCCCTCAGCATATGGAATCTTGGAGAAGATAACCCTTTTGTAAATATATCTGCAAGTTGATCTTTGGAAGAGATAAACTGTACCTAAAGCTGTCTGCTGGCCACTCTTTCTTTGACAAAGTGATAGTCAATTTCAATATGCTTTGTCCGAGCATGGAAGACTGGGTTTCCTGTGAGATACGTAGCTCCTAAATTATGACACCATAGTTTAGGTGTTGAAGTTGATAAACCAAGCTCTTGCAATAATGATTGTATCCAAATCAGTTCAGAAGTGGCTACGGCCACTCCCATGTATTCAGCTTTTGTACTTGATTTAGACACTTTTTTATGTTTTCTGGCACTCCAAGAGATCAAATTACCTCCATAGAATATACAGTAACCACTCGTGGATCTTCGATCATCCACATTACCTGCCCAGTCAGCATCAAAGTAAGCATGAAGGGAATTGTTATTGTTGGGACGCAGAAATAGCCCATAATCCACTGTATGCTTTAAGTACCTGAGAATCCTCTTACCATGTCCCAATGTTCTATAAAGGGATCATGCATAAAATGACATGCTTTGTTTACTGCCACAGAAATGTCCGACTGTGTGAGATGCAGATATTGGAGAGCCCCCACTACACTTCTATAAAGAGTTGGATTGTTATGCTTCTGTATTCTGAGTTGTGCCGAGAGAGGCGTATTGAATGGCTTAGCACCATCCATGCATGAACGCCATAGTAAATCAGATACATACTTTCGTTGATGAGAATTAGTTGTTGACCCCGACGAATCACTTCAATACCCAAAAAGAATATTAGTTCACCCATATATTTAATAACAAACACATTGCGCAAGTCTTGAATGAGTTTGTTCATAAGAGTTGAATTAGAGCCTGTGACAATGATATCATCGACATATACTAGGATATATGTTGTGGAGTCTGCCTTGTTTTGGATGAATAGAGAAGTATCAGAAATTGAACCCTGAAATCCTAGTTCTGTGAGATAGGTACTCAAACGCGAAAACCAATCTCTTGGGGCTTGTTTTAGCCCATAAAGGGACTTATGAAGCTTGCCTACATGTGTTGGGTGATTAGGATCAGTGTATCCAGCAGGTTGCTTCATATACACATTAGTCTCCAGAACCCCATGTAGAAATGCATTCTCTACATCCAGTTGTCGCAGTTCCCAGCCATGCATCACTGCTATAGAGAAAACTAGCCTTATGGTACATGGCTTGATGACCGGACTGAATGTCTCAACATAGTCTATCCCTTCTTGCTGGTGAAACCCTTTTACAACCAGACGTGCCTTATATTTGTCAACAGTACCATCAGGCTTTTGCTTAATTCGAAAAACCCATTTTGAGCCTACAACATCCATTCCTCTTTCATATGGAACAAGGGACCAAGTGACATTGTCAATCAATGCATTATATTGCATATCCATTGAAGATCTCCATTGTGGATCATCTTTTGCTTGGGAAAAGCAAGTGGGTTCCATGAAGTCAGCATCTTGTAGGGGATGCTTGGTGGCTGTTAAACACAGTTTCCTTATAGGCTTTGAAATACCTGATTTAGCTCTTGTTTTCATTGGGTGTGTCTGCGGATGTAGTAGTTGTTGGATATCACTGGTAGTTGTAGAAGAACTTGGATGTTCTGTTGGTAAGATTGACTGTGAAACATCCTGATCAAGTACTGCTGGCAAAGATACATCAATTGGACCTGCTGGCAGAGACATATGGTGGATGCAGTCAGTTGTTGAGTCTGCTGCAAATATTGGTGAGTTGGTAGAGCTGGAGTGTTTCTTGGCACTCCAAGAGTAGGTGAGGTAAGTACTCCTGTGTTTGGTAACTTTGGAGGGATTCCATCATAGAACCTACTATTTGCTTGGAAGCAAATAGAAAATGACCCTCTTCAAATCTGACATGTTTGGAGATATACAACCTATTTGCAGAGATGTTTAAACACATATAACCTTTGCGAGAGCTAATATAACCTATGAAGGTACATGCTACAGATCTTGGTTCCAATTTATGTGAGTTATATGGTCTCAAACATGGGTAACAAAGGAAACCAAACCATTTTAAGAGAGAGTGGTCAGAAGTTTTATTGAATAGTAGTTGAAGTGGTGTCTTGTTTTCTGTCTTAGTAGCTGGAATTTTATTGATGAGATAACAGGCTGTGGAGAAAGCTTCAACCCAAAAGGATTTTGGCATAGAGGCATGAAAAAGGAGTACAAGGCCTGATTCAGTGATATGTTGTATACGTCTCTCTGCAAGTCCATTTTGTGGAAAAGTGTGTGGACAAGAGAACCTATGGATTACTCCTGAATTGTTGAGGAATGAAGTGAATTTTCTGTATTCACCCCCATTGTTAGACTGGAAAATTTTGAGTTTGTGGTCAGTGAGATTTTCTATTTGTGTTTTGAACTGTATGAAGGTTGGTAAGGCATCCGTTTTCTTACCAAGGGAAATATCCATGTATAGTGAGAAAAGGCATCCAAGAGTAATAAATATTATCTAAAACCATTGCGAGAGGCATGAAGAGATAACCATAAGTCAGAGACAACAAGACTTAATGGTTTATCATAAGTAGTCTGACTGATTGAAAATGATATCTTTTTGCTCTTACTAAGATGATAGGAATGACAGGAATCAAATGTTTTATTTGAGACAGGAAGGGAATTTTTTTTAATAACTCTAGAAACAGTTTGAATCATTGGATGTCCTAATCTTTGATGGCAAACTGGAAGTGATTCTGATAAGTAAGCTTTTGGTGGATACAGGTTTGTGATCTCCTAGACATTGTCAAACTTGTAGAGGCCATTTTTATTCATTCCTTGCAGCAGTGGTGTCTTCGTGTGGAAATCCTTCACAACAAAACTATTTGTGTGAAACTCAAGAAACACATTGTTGTCTTTGCAAAATTGATGAACTGAGAGAAGGTTAACTTTAATAGTAGGAACATGGTACATATTTTTAAGCAAAAAGGATCTACTGTTTTGAGTAAAGATAGCATTACCAATGTTTGCAATAGCAAGATCATTACCATTGCCGACCTTCACATGCTCAGTGCCATCATACTCATGATGCAGGTTATTGACATTAGCATTGAGATGGTGAGTGGCACCAATGTCAGTTACCCAAGAGTTGTCCCTATTTCTTCCAGGTAGTGCAATGTATGTAGATGGAGATTTTATGGTGGGTACATCTTCTTTGTCCCATCGATACCATCACCTTCTAGCTGTGTGATTTCTCCGACCACTGACAGGGGCCTTGATCATGATGTGGATTGTTTCTTGATATGGAGAGTTGCCTGTTAGACTGAGGCATACTTCTTTGATGGAACTGACCTGGTCTAGGAGAGAAGGAGCTTCTAGTAGCAACATTTGCTAAAAGTTGTTGGTTCAATTCTAGTTGTTGCTCAAGGCGCAGATCATATGTAAGCAGATGAGCATAAAATGTCTTCATATCCAAAGCATCAATGGTGCATAAAGTTGTTACAATTGGGTCATATGCTTGGTTGAGACCATTCAGTATAGTCTATTTCATATCATCTGCAGAAACAGTATGTCCTGATGCTGCAAGTGAATCAAACAGATTTTTAGCCTTATTGAAGTATTCTTGCATTGTAGAATTACCTTTGGTTAAATTGTGGAGTTGTCTTCGTAAGTGCATCTGGTGTGCCTTGGTATGTGCAGCAAACCTTGTTTCTAAAACCTTCCATACTTCTTGAGATGTTGTTAGTCCCACAACATGAATCATAACATTCTCGGTGATTGAAGACAGCAGCCAACCTAAAAGGATTTGGTCTTGCTCTTCAAACTTGACAAATTCAGGATTGATTTCTTCTGAATTTGGTAGGGTTCGTGGTGGTATAGGCAGGGTACCATCGACGTAACCTTGTAGATTGTACCCTTTTAATAGGGGTTTGAACTGAGTTTTTCTTAAAATAAAATTAGTTCCATTGAGCTTGATGTTCACTAGGTGATTGATATGGATGTGCCGAAGGGTTGTTGTGTTTGCTGCCACTGAAAAGACTTTATTTGAAAAGAAGATTGTGTGGTTTACAGGATCACTGCTCTGATACCAGGTTAAAATTGTGATCTTTATGTTTAACACTTCCACTCCTGTGCTCTTGTGGAGAAATGAGGTTTTATACAGGAATGCAGATATGTAAAGATATGCAAACATGAATGCAGATATGTGAAGATATACAAAACAGGTAACAGATCTTCAAATGTTGAAGATATTATGGAGATATACAGATATATGAAGATATTCTGGAGTCATTTTTTTGCCATTATGTTGACAAACAGAACTACTGAAATTGAAAGAGGTAATTGGGTTTGCCCAAAAGGAGGAATTTAAAATTTGTTGATTGTTTTCGACGATGTGTATTACGTACCATCTATTAATAGTGATAAATGAAAATTACAGGAGGGAAAGCTGGCACAAATATTTGAATTTTTTTACTAGGCGCAGAATGTGGACATTGAATTTCACGTAATAATAATACCTAAGAATCCGGAGATACCTGATGAATGGTACACAGTAAAGAAGGTTATCCGACCAATGATTGCTTGTGCGAGGCATACAGTGATTGGAAATACAACACAAGTAAGAAAAAAAATTCAAAATTCAAAATGAAAAGTGAAAAAAACGAAATTTCATGTAAAGGTAGCTAAAAATTTTATATCTGCAGATTGAGGAGACCGAGGAATATGATGGGAAAGGTTATAAGGAAGGAGAGGATTTAGAAGATGATAACACTTCCTCAGATGATACGAAATCGGGCGACGATGTAGCAGAGTAGATATCGAGGATTAGTTCATGACATGGAGTAAGGATAATGATTCCCATGACATCCATACCTCAAGTACTTTATCTAATTTTTTCTTAAACACAACTTTGTTGGATCTATTAAGAAAATTCATTTTTAATTCAATTAGTGAGTTTTTTTTTCTTATTGGAGCATTAAAATTAATTTGTTTAGTAGTGGGTTTGCAGTCTTGAAGTTAAAAAAAAATCACTGGTTACATGTTTTTTTATCAAGGTATATACTGTGTTGTGTGCCAATGTTAATACCACACGTAACGTAAGGTTCTTGGTTGTGATTGCATTTTAGTCCTTGATTGTATAGCATGCCTGCAGCGATCTCCAGTTTTGCGCCATCAGGACTGACCTAGGTAAATAAATTCAAAGTTGTGTGGAGCATGTTCAATAAATAAATAAATAAATAAATAAAACCACAATAAATGTAACACCCGGATAGGGTACGACACAGTAATCTTAAGTTATTGGTATAACGACATAGAAGAAACTTTCTACAACCTGATAAGATCCTATTCAAAAAAAAAAGATACCAACAGTCAACCTTTGCAAGAACGGCCCAAACGACCGTGCCCCGACGACCATTGTCAGTACCATCAGAACTATACTAATTACTGTACAATCAAGGTCTAAACGGTCCAATCCCATATCATTACTGCACGGATCATACTCTAATATATAATATAGTTAAAGTAATGATTATAACTAATTTAATTAATTTTATAAATATAAAGATGCATGAAGAGCCGAGCGGTTCAACATGATCCGCTCGTCTCAAATAAAGACGATCGACTTAACTAACGCCTCAATGGGTAAACCCCCATAAATTCCCATTTGTCAATCCATTTTTTGGATTTGTCCATCCCATTATGGGTGGTAATTGATAAATTAGCCAATATACCCATCCCATTGGAGTTGCTCTTAGTATCGACAAAATAACGACGGGTATTGGACCCTGTTGCAATGTATAGTTCTATATGCTTTTTTTGCAACACCAAATTTTTTAATGTCTCGATTCAATTAATTAAGACCTAAAAAGAAGAAAAACAGAGAAGCCTTCGGTAAAATGTCATTGGAAAATCTATAGACAAATAGAATTTTTAATTTTATTGATTTGATAATTGTTAGATTCACCTATTACAATTGTGTCTTAGACAGTTGTCTTGTTCTGATATAAGTTACAGGAGGTAATATTTTTCGTTACTAGTAACAGGAGGTTTGCTTCATTTCTGGTATTTGTAATTGTCTTAATCAGAGTCCTAGTATAAATGGACCAAGTCCTGTAACTCATTGCTTAGCGATTACAATCAATACAATCTCATTTCTTATATGGTATAAAATACCAAAAAAGGGAATTTTGACTTCCTTCGATACTTACCTGCAAATTCCAACAATCCACCATTAACATTACAACAACAATGGTTAAAACAACACAAACACAACAAGCTTCTTCTTTCGCTGCTCACAATAATACTTTCAACATTAACAATCCACATCTTTTTCCACCATTACTAGCCCCCCAACAAAAATAACAACCTTTTTTTTTCTTTTTTTTTTTTCTTCTTTTTTTTTCTTCTTCTTCTCAACAACCACCACCATCATTGTCACTCTCACAACCTTCATCTCAACCACCACCAACAACGCCACATCTACAAACTTCTCCTACACAGTTTTATCAAAGACCACCGCCTCATTTATATTTTTAACAACAACAACAACAATAATAACAACAACAACACCAGCAACAACATCATCACCAATCTTCACAATTTCTTTTACAACAACAACAACACCAACAAAAACATCAACAAACACAATCTTGTTATAATCCTTTTGTTTCTCAAAGGAGGTTTAGTATTCCTTTCCAGAATATCTTTAATTTTGTTTCTGTTAAGCTAGATGCATCAAATTATCTTGTGTGGAAAGATAAAATCTCTTCAATTCTGATTTGTACAAATCTTTTTGGCTTTGTTGATGGATCTATTCCTCCAAAATCTCCTACTATTTTGCTTAACAATGTTCCACTTCCAAATCCTAATTATCTTGAGTAGTTATAAATTGATAAGTTTGTAGGATCTTGTATTAATGCTACAATTGATAAGTCTTTATCTTCTGAGATTCTTGGAAGAATATCATCTAGGGAGAAATGGCTACATTTAGCGAAGTTATTTACTGAGTAATTGCTTGCTCGCAAATCCATGCTGAGATCTCAGTTACATTTAATCAAGAAAGGTTCTTCTACAATTTGTGAATTTCTTCATCAACTGAAAACAATAGTTGATTCTCTTGCAGAAATTGGTGAACCTGTTTCAGATAGAGATATAGTAATGTATGCCTTAAAAGGTCTTGGTAGAGATTATATTCACTTTGTTGTTAGTGTTCAAAATAGAGAACCTCATTTACCTTTTTTTGAGTTGAGATCTCGACTCATTAGTCATGAACAATTTCTGAAGGAGCAAGATATTGAATCTTATTCTCCTCTTATACCTAATCCTACAAATTCTACTTTCTTTGTCAAGAAAAGTTTTCCTTCATACAATTCTTTCAGAAGACCTCCTATGTCCTCAAATTTCAATTCTTCTACTAGTGCACATATGAGTTCTCATACTTCTTCTTCTAGTTTTAGGAAAACTGATTTTAATCCAACACAGATGCAACATATTGATTATGGTTCAACTACTTGTCAGATCTGTAACAAGTTGGGTCATTTTGCAAATAGATGTAGATTCAGGTATGCTGCTTCTAAGAAAAGTACTGCATCATTAAAAAAGGATTTTGTTGGTTTTGATTTTAATACAAGAAGCAATTCTAATATGCGTTGGTTTTTCAATGAGTTTGATCACAATGTTCAGTTTCCTTCTACAACTGCTTATGAATCTGGTGCTTATTGGGATCATGGTGCTTCTGTTCCAATGTGGATACCATATTCTGGTGAAATTAGTCATATGAAAAATGACTCATCTGTATTGTAGCATTCTTCTCCTTATAATGGTTCAGATCAAGTCATGGTTGGAGATGTAAGTTTCTTCCAATCTCTCTTACTGGTTTTCTACTTTGTCCACATCTTCAAATGTTTTCACTCCAGATAAGGTTCTCTTTGTTCTTCACTTGAAACATAATCTGATGTATGTTGCTAAGTTTACTCTTGATAATAATTGTGTCTTTCTTTTCTATCCATGGGGATATAAAATCAAGTCACCGAAGAACAATCGTGTTCTGGCTAGAAGGAAGGTACAAAATGGCTTGTATCCCATAATGTTCTGCTCCACATCTTCACATGCTGCTTTCACTACTATTTTGGCATCATCTACTATTTGGCATTCCAGATTGGGCCATCCTGCAAAGAACATTATTCAAAAGCTTGCTAGTGATGAGGATATCAAACTTTCAAATAAATACGTTGATTCTGTTTGTGGTTCTTGTCAGTTATGAAAGAATAAATGTCTTCCTTTTTATGTCACTGTTTCTGTTTCTACTACTCCTCTTTTATTAGTTCATTGTGACATTTGGGGACCTGATCCTGTGCAGTCTCATTTGGGTTACAAATATTACATCCTTTTTGTTGATGATTGTACTAAGTTTAATTGTATATGCCCATTGAAGAGTAGAGAAGATAGTTTTCATTGCTTCAAATTGTTTAAATCTCTTGTAGAAAATATTTTTGATATGAAAATTAAACATTTTCAATGTGATTGTGCTTTGAAACTGACAAAATGACCCTTTAGAGACTTTATTGATTCCTTTGGAATTGATTTGAGAATATCTTGTCCACATTTGCATTAGCATAATGGTTCTGCAGAAAAAAACATAGACAGGTAACTGAAATGGGTAATACCTTGTCTTTCAATGCATCTCTTCCAAAGAAATTCTGGTTTGATTCCTTCCTTGCAGTTGTCTTTCTCATTAATAGATTACCAAGTAAAGTCATTGGTTACAAGACTCATTATGAATCTTTATTTAACTCTAAGCCATATTACTCCTTGTTGAAAGTCTTTGGTTGTTTGTGCTACCCCAATTTAGTTCCTTACAGAAAAGACAAGCTTATTCCAAAATCTGCTGCTTGTGTTTTTCTGGGTATAATATTAATCACAAAGGTTATAGGTGTTTGGATTTATCTACTTATAGGATATATGTCACTACTCATGTGGTTTTTGATGAAGCTAAATTTCATTTTTCCAGTGCTTCTGTTATCTCAATGCTTCATCCTCTCCTTCCTTAGTTGTTGTGCCTACTCTTGAGGAGTTTTCTGCTGATCAATTATCTAACATAGTATCTCCTTCTGTACCAGTTGTTGTGTCAGATACTCATATTGATAATGCATGTGATGTTTCTTCTCTTGCACCAGTTGTTACTTCTATTTCTGGAGCTCATACAAGGTCAAAATAAGGTATTCATGTTCCTAATCCTTTACCAAAAGATTTTGTGGATAATTGTCTACTTAAACATCATATACCTTCTTCTCTTGTCTCTTTAGTTGATTCTGTTACTGAGCATAAGACTTTTAAGGAAGCTATCAAACATCCTATTTGGATAAAGGCTATACATAATGAGTATGAGGCCTTATATGATAATAATACATGGAGACATGTGCCTTATCATCCATCTACGAATGTTTTGGTTTGCAAGATGGTTCAGTTGAGAGACATAAGGCTAGGTTAGTAGCCAAGGGATATCGCCAAGTGGATGGAATTGACTTTGAGGAAACATTTATCCCAGTGGTCAAGGAAACTACAATTAGATATGTTTTGAGTCTTGCTATTTCCAATAATTTGTATATGAAGCAATTGGATGTCAGTAATGTTTTCTTGCATGATTATCTTTCTGAGAATGTCTATTTGGAACAGCCACCTGGGTTTGTTGATCCTCAAAATCCAAGTCATGTTTGTCTTCTTCAAAAGCCTCTTTATGGCTTAAAACAGGTCCCAAGAGCCTGGTATGACAAATTTAGTGGTTTTCTTCTGAATTATGGCTTCTCCAATTCTGTATTTGATAGTTCAGTGTTTATTTTTCAAAAATCTTCTGGGAAAATGGTTCTGTTAGTATATGTAGATGATATTGTTCTTGTGGGTTATTTGGAATTTGGTACTCAGGTTATGTCCAGGTTTAGGCTTTGGTATAACATTTGTCCAATATTAGGGCTTGGTACCTGGAATGGACGTTGTCCCGCGTTAACTAGGTTAAGTCTAATTTTAATTGATTGATCATTTAAATATTTATGCATTTACTATTTTATCCTTTACTTGTTAATCAATAAAAACTTTAAAACCTTTTTTACTCTTCTTTGAATCTCTTTCACAAACACTTAGCGTGCAATTTCTTTCCGCGATGGGGTACGTTGGAGGCTGATTTCGAGCTCCATTTTAATTTTTTCTTCACCTGCAAATCCCTATTTCCTCATCACATTCAGGCTCTTAGACATTCAAAATCTTATCCAACCATCCATAAAATTAACGACAAAGGCACCCATTCCATGCTATTTTCTCGGCAGTAAAAGAATCCAATTCTTATTGTTTTTTCGTTGAAAATCTGCTGACAAAGTCTTTGAAAAATATGCCAATTTTTCAACCTAAACTCACCTATGTTTGACCTAGGTTACGATGGGTGTTTGTTAATGGCTAACATCTGTTTTCGATGTCTACAACTAGGAAGAATGGGTACAAGTTTTATGTAGTTTTGAAAAGCTCTCACCGGAAAATCAGTTGACAAACTGTGTTTGCTGCCATTGATAGTAAGGTACTGAATTGGTTTAGATATTGGTGTTTTGTAAGGTTATTAGAGATAGGAACGATGGGTTAGAAGAGAATTTAGAGAATTGAAATCACAACAGAAACACGACAAACTCGAAAAAAATAGATCAAATCGTGAAAAACTAACTCAGATTGAAATCAACAATTAGAACGATTATTCTAAGAATTTGAACAACTTTGTCTTCTTACATACATTTTATTAACTCATTATCCAACAAAAAGAAAATACTGATAGTATTTACTCTTTGATAAATATATGTAATCGGCCATGAATCAGAATTTCAATAGATCTGATATACATTTTAGAAACTTGTTTTTTGAGATAATACAAAAAGTGTAAGATAGAGATCATGGATTCACAATCCACTGCCTTGAACCACTTGGATACATCCGCTCCATAACTCCTAAACTTTAGCGCGTCAGTGGAGGAGGAGAAATTCATTGATCGATGAAAGAGATTTAATGAAGGAAGTTCAAAAAAATCTGATAGAAAACGATGGGTTGGGTCCTCTAAACCTTAATATTGAAGAGAAATTGATCGTCTCTTAGAGAAATACAGTGTTTTTTTATTTTGTGATTACTAATCGAGCAACATCAGAAGAGAATCGAGAGAAGGTGAGGAAGAAGAGATAAAAAGAGGAGATACCTAGAGCGGCGGAAAAATTAAAAGTTCAGACTAGGGTTTTCACTTTTCCGTATATAACTAGGTAATCTCAAGGAGGATCTCAACTAAATCTAGGGTTTTAACAAGTGAAGGATAAAATAGTAAATGTATAAATAATTAAACTTAGACTTAATCTAGTCAACGCGGGTCAACGTCCATTCCAGGTATTAAACCCTGACATTTGATAAATGTTAGACCAAAGCCTAAACCTGGACAAAACCTGAGTACCAAAGTTCAATTAACCCTATTCTTGTTGGTTCTTCTGATGCTTTACTAAACTCTTTTGTTGATTCCTTGAAGACTGAATTTGTCATGAAGGACCTAGGCTCTTTATACTATTTTTTGGGTATTGAAGCTCACTTTGACTCCTCTGCTAGGAAAATGCTTCTTACCCAAAATAAATATACTCTTGAATTGTTGAAGAACCATGATATGTTTGGGTGTAAACCTTGTACAACTCCAGTAGCTCAAGGACAAAAAGCTTTTATTTCTGATGGTGATGCTCTACAAGATGTATCTGCTTATAGAATCTTGGTTGGGGGCTTGCAGTACCTGACTTTAACCAGACCTGACATTAGTTATGCAGTGAATTATGTCAGTCAATTCATGCATTGTCCCACTGATGTTCATCTCCAACTTCCTAAAAGAATTCTGAGATATTTAAAGGGTTCTCTTGGTCATGGACTTATTCTTGGGAGTGGGGATTGTTCAACTCTTGTTGCTTTCTGTGATAGTGATTGGACAGGCTGTCCAGATACTAGGAAATCTACTTTTGGGTACTGTATCTTTGTTGGAGGCAATTTGGTGTCTTGGTCTTCCAAGAAGCAACAAACCATCTCCAGATCTTCCACTGAAGCAGAATATAGAGGTCTTGCTAATGCAACAGCTGAGATTCTATGGCTTTCATATTTGTTTGAAGAATTGTCTGACCAGTTGTCTCTTCCTTGCAAACTATTTTATGATAATCTGGGTGCTGTGAGTCTCACTGCCAATCCTATATTCCATGCTCGAACTAAGCATATAGAGGTGGATTATCACATGATAATGGACTTGGTTAGGTTTGGTTTTCTCAAAGTTTCTTATGTTCATACTTCTTGTCAGACTGCTGACTTGTTTACTAAGGGGTTATCCAAAACACAGTTTGGTATTCTTAAGACAAACTAATGCCTTCTGTCACTCATTAGTTTGAGGGGATGTTAGACTCACCTATTACAGCTGTGTCTTAGACAGTTGTCTTGTTCTGTTATTAGTTACAGGAGGTCATGTTTTCCGTTACTAGTAACAGAAGGTTTGTTTCATTTATGTTATTTGTAATTGTCTTTATCAGAGTCCTAGTATAAATGGACCAAGTCCTGTAACTCATTGCTTAATGCTTACAATCAATACAATCCCATTTCTTACAATAATCAATGTAGTTACTGAAATAGTATAAACACAATAAAACATGGGAAGAGAATAAAAGAAACACACTGAAAATTCCATATGCTACCTGTAGGCTTCTACATCAGAATTAATCTCTCTAGCTAGGTTTATTAGTAATATAATGACTTCAGAATCTATAATGAACACCTATATTCACCCGCATGACAGAAAGTTAGTGAACTTTATTTTTGAATACAATAACAGGGATCGAAAACAGAACTCAAGTAACAATTAGATTCATTACTTATTTGAGCCAATTCGGCAGTCGCTTCAACTGTTCACCATCTTCTTTAAGTAAAATTTTCCTCCTTTTTATCGTTTTGACACTTCCACTAAAGATTGGATGTTTCTCAATCTAACTTTAGCTATTAATGCCGTGTGAGATCCAACAATGCGGATTCATTTGATTAAAGTCGACTGACATGTCAACCGGAAAATTGGAACTCGTCAGATAACCACGGCTATGTGCATGTAATATACTAAAAGTCAGTTTCCAGAGGCTACTGAAAAGCCAAATGAAAGCATGGATAAATCTAGCAGTGCTATATAATGTATATAGAACGAGGTGCGTGCCCTAATATGATAAGAGCTTAGAACTATTTTTATGGTGGATGCTTTGTGCGGCGTATAATTGTTCCTGCCAAAAGAACCAGCTACTCTAAATGTTGTAAATTCGTGATAAAATCATTATATCTGAGAAGAAACGAAACGATACAGCAAGATTCGGTGCAATAAGAAGATACCATCCTCAAGACCTCATATATTATGCACATTTTTTATTTCCTTGTCAAGGTAGTACAGTAAAGGAAATATGAATGACTTTCTAGGAAGCGCCCTTTTGATCCATAGACATGTATTATAAGTGTGTTTTCTAATTGTTTTCAATGTATTTGGTGCCCTTGGTGGTAAACCAAATACCAAATTCTTATCCAATACAAACAAATGCTTTAACAGAAACCAAATATATGTGCAGAAACACTTAACAAATGTAGCATCTCCACTCGTCCCTTGATCAACAGTGTAGTGATGAGTTCCAGTGGAGCTGATGAGTGAGTATGTCCAGAGAGATAGTCAATCTGTCTTCGCATCCTGATATCCATTCCCTGTAGGTAATGTTCCAATTCCAAAGCTGCCATACACCCTGCAAAAGCAAAATTATTTTAAGTCAAGCAAAATATGCACAAGTCATCAAAGTCTGGTTCCCCAGCAAGGGATACAGGGCGTTGTGTGACCAATGCGACAACTGAAAAAAGGGTGTTTATGCTGTCAGACAAGTGCCACTGGGTAAACCAATAAAAAAGTAGCCGCTTTATCATCGCCCTTCCAGAATACAAATGAGAATGCAATCTGACTTGTCAAAAATTAACTCTTCAAGACTTCAAGCTGAATCATATTGTACTTTTGCGGTTCATTATGTAACGTCTAAAAGTTGCACCTTGTTCAATAGCATTGCTTATCATTTCTGAACTTGGCAGAAATAGCAAATATGTTCATATATTACATAACACTGCTCAGAAATAGTGGTGAAGGTCTATAATTTGGCTAATCCTACCAGGCCCATAGTAAATTGCAGTAGATTAAATCAGAAGAATAATGCAAGATTTTTAGGCACCTGAAACACTTTACATATAGCAATTGATATCCTTGCAGAACTAGTCTTAAATGGAGTGAAATTAGTGAGTGAGTTAATGATGAAATAATTAAGTATTACATCTTGTTCTTAGCGTTAGTTAACAGAAATTATAACAGTATTTAACCTTAAGAAGGACCAATATGCATATCTAAGTAACTGTATGCTACACCTCTACAATATAGCTAATAGCTTACCTCACATGGAATCTGTAAGCAAATTTGTGAAATTGGATTCTATGTGGACAGGTTTGTGGTGACCCTTCTAAATTGGGGTTAATCCCTCGATAAGTCATAGGCGTACACCACACTTACTGAAAACAGCTACTACATTTATGAATCAATTATATCAAGAGTTTATGCCAACTGAATCAATTAACATTTATCGATGTACATTGAAAGAACATCAAAAATAACAATTCACCTTGTTCAGATTATCATTTACACACCTAAAGAACGATAGAGCATAAACACAAACTTGCAATGTTCTAGGGAAGAAAAACTGACCTGTACCAGCAGCGGTAATGGCTTGCCTATATTTCTTATCCTGCACATCCCCAGCGGCAAATATCCCTTGGATACTCGTCTCCGTTGTCCTAGGTTTTGTCACAATATACCCATCAGGATGAAGCTCCAATTGACCATCCAAGAACTTAGTTGCAGGTTCATTTCCAATAGCGAAAAACAAACCCGAAACCTTCAGATCCCTTTTTCCCCCACTCATTAAATTCTTAACCTTCAACCCTCCTAAAACCCCTCTAACCCCATCACCATAAGCTTCTTCAACAACCGAATTTAAAATCACCTCAATCTTAGGATTACTCGTAGCCTTCTTCTGCATAATCTTCGATGCTCTAAACGTATCCCTCCTATGAATAATATAAACCATAGACCCAAACTTTTTGAATTTTCAGCCCTCTACCTTTCCTGATAAATACCTGGGGGTCCAACTTATGCCTGGATCAGTCAGGTATGCTCATGTTCGTCCAATAGTGGAAAAAATCATGGACAAATTAGCTGGTTGGGTTGGTACTTTATTTTCTTTTCAGGCAAGGTAGGTTCTCGTAAGATCAATCATCTCTAGTTACGCTATTCATTCCATGGCAGTTTATAAATGACCTCTTAGGATCATTGCAGACTGTGAAAGAGCTATAGGGAACTTTATTTGGACGGGAGACGCCAAAGTTAAGAGAAAAATTGTGGTAGCTTATGATAATCTCTGTTGCCCGTTGATTGAAGGGGGTTTAGCTATCCCAAGGATGGAAGTGATGAACAAAGCAATGTTAATAAAACTTTGGTGGAATATTAAGAATTCTAATAAGAAGTGGGCTAAATTTTTTAGAGCTAAATTCTTTAAGGTCAATGGGGAACTGATAGATTATGGCCTCAAGTCCTCCATTATGCCAGGAACTAGATGGATTTATAATAAAGTGGAAAGGAATACTAGATGCATGATTGGCAATGGGCAGGAAACTTCTATTTTCTTCGATAACTGGTGTGGTCAGAATAGTTTAGCTATCTCGTTGGGTATACCACAGGCTAGGAGGAATGAATTTACCTCTAAGGTAGCTTTCATGATAACAAATGGTTCTTGGAATATCCCTTTAAGTGTTAAAGAAAGAATGCTTGAAGCTGGAATAGATATACATTCTCTGCCTGAGCCAAGCATTGAACCTGACAGAAGGGTCTGGGTCCCAGAGCAGAAAGGTAACTTCATTGTCCGATCTGCTAGACAACTGATCAGAACTATCCGTCCTTTGAGTCAAGCAGCAAAGCTAATTTGGAGACCAATTGTTTATCTTGCAATTGCCGCTCAAGCCTGGAAGGTAAAAAAATATTGATTGTTGTGCTACTCTCGATAAGTTAACTAGCAGGTTTAAAGTCCCGCTATGTTCTATATGCGCTTTCTGCAAGGCTGAAGAGGAATCGATACTTCATATTACCTGGAGCTGTGTTTTCGCTAAGAGGGGCTGGAAATGGCTAGAGGAAAATTTTGAATTGGCCCCAGATTATGTTCTTATCACTTCTTATGCTGAGTCAAAAGGAAAGAGCAGAATGGTCAGAGACCTCTGGATTGTGGCTAACTTGGCCATGAGAGCGGAATTATGGAATCTCCGCAATAAGGTGGTGTTTGAGGGGGCTAAGCTCAACTGGACTCAATTCAAAATGCGAGTCTATCATCACATTAATGAGAACTCAATGCGCATGAAGGGTCACATGCACAATACATGTTATGATTTGCGCATTCTCAAGTATTTCAAAGTGGCCTTTCGCTGCGTTAAGTTCGCGGTCCCAATAGGTTGTACTTGGAGACCTTCGGAGTTGGGGGTGATTCTTTTGGTAATCCTGGCCCAGCCGGGGCGGGAATAGTGGCTAGAGCTTATAACGGAAGCGTTATTGGAGCTATCTCAGTTGGGTTAAGAACTGCCTCCAACTATATAGCTGAATTACATGCGATTCTTTATGGATTAGAGTGGGCCCAGCAACAGAACTATATTAGTGTTCTAATCAGGTCGGACACAAGTAGTCATGGCTTTCACAGGGGACTCGGTTCCTTGGTTCATGAAGAAATAGATGGTTAGCCGCCAAGTCAAAGTACTCTTCGATGCGCTTCGAACATGCTTATCGAGAGATTAATTTTGCAGCAGACAATATGGCTAAGCGAGGTTGTCTTTTGAATTGTGGGGAAAGAGAAAGCTATTTGGGTAGGCCAGGTTTTCTCAATTTAATTGAGGTGCCGAAAAAATGTACTTTCGTTTCGAGTAGTTTTTTTGTTTTCTTTCATTTTAGGAGCATGATAGCTCCCAAGTTTTGTAACCTCTATTTTTTGTAGCTATTTTTTCTTTAATATAATGGGACTTAACCAAAAAAAAAACCCCAAACTTAGTTAAGAAATTCGATTCTTCCATTGCTGAATCTCACCTCCAACAACCGTCAGCGGCTTATCCCTAAAAAGCGGTGCTGCCCCATCAAAAGCAGCACAAGCTGAAAGTCCCCGATTCCAAAACACATCCGATCCAGGAAACTTCAATTTCTTTGCAATTGCACCAGTAGCTATAATCACCGTGTCAGCCTGAACCGATTTAGAATCCGGATAAATTCTGAAAGGTCTAGCAGAGAAATCAACATTCGTAACAGTCTCTGTACAGATTTCGGTTCCGAAACGAATAGATTGTTTACGAAAGCGATCAGTAAGATATAATCCTTGTATTCCTTCAGGAAAGCCTGGAAAGTTTTCAACTTCTGATGTAGTAGTAAGTTGTCCACCTGGTGCAATGTCATTAGCCATAAACCCTTCAAAAAGAACGGGTTTCAAATCAGCTCTTGATGTATAAATTGCGGCAGTGTGAGCAGCAGGACCACTTCCAATGATACAAACTTGGGTTTTTAAGGTTTGGGTATTGTTGTTGTTGTTGTTCATGGATGAGGAATTTTTGGGTGGAATTGGTAATTGAGATTGAGGTAGTGAAGATAGCGAGGAAAAGATTTTTCACGAATGATCGAGATCTTGCTTTCTTTATAGATGTTATGATCTTTGAATATTGACTTAATTTTTTTTCTCTCGTTTTTCCCTCCATTAATTGTTTTTGGCGCCAAAGTTCCTTTTGAAGGGTTGAGGTTGAACCAAATGGTTAACGGTAACATGGTTTCTATTATAGAATACCTTTGGAGAGGCCGACGCAAGCTTTCCTATTTATGTATTTCTTCCTGTCCCGATCTAACTTATCTAGTCCTTTTCTTTTAACTTATTTTTTAATTTTTTTAAGCATTTATCTTTAACTTATGTTTACTATTGATTAGTATTTTTAAGCTTTTTGTTTTTGTTTTAAGAAAAAAATTGTGCTTTCCCATAAAAACTTTGAAATGTAAATTAATATTTATATTTTTAATTATTACAATTAATAACGAATAAACACATTGGTATACAGTAGGTTATATAGATCAATTTTTTTTAGTAGACTAGTTGATGATGTGAAAAATATTTCTTTGTAAAACAATAGAATTGATGAAGTTGATATTTTTTTTAGCAGAATAATAAAGCCATATGAGGTAGATATTGGGGTTATTTATTGAAATTAGACCGGGAAATGGGACAACCTATCCCTTATGGTGATTCTGTCCATAAGCAAGGTCCCAAAAAGATTTTATATATAAAAACAAGTTTTCTAATTAATCAATAAACCCCTGAGAATGCTTCAAAAGAAAAAAAAAAACTGAAAAGCAACTTTTTTAAAATAAGCGAAAATTTGCACACGGTGTACGGTGTACGGTGTATAACCACTGGAAAGGAACAGAGATATCAAAAAATTATGAAAAGAATTTCGCAGTACTTAAATAATAATACTAGTATTTCTTACTAAATTATTTATGTTTGCATAATAGTGCATATTCTTTTCTTGTCAGCTGGATGATGATATTTGCGAGTTTAAGAATGGATTTTGTTGCATGCAGGAGATTTGCAACTCTGGACTTGGCATAAAAAAAAGTTCATTTCTTTTACTTTGAAGCAAAAGAAATGGTTGATTACTTGATTCTGATCTGATCTAATCAAGTTTTAGGATGCGTGTGGTACTGGTGTCCAACACGATCTTTAGCGAACTTTTGGCTGGATGAAGTCCGACACAGATATCCGTATCGGGGTCACCAACTTTATGAATCCTACGTTCTACCCACTAGTGACATAGGCCAACATCTCCAACCACTCCAGCAACTGATCTTCCACAATGTAGTGTGGCAAACAGGGATAGTGAGTTGACAAACTAATAATACAGCAAAAAGATTTTCTAATGTGTAAGCCTAGCAAAAATACCATCTGCTGCCTAAACCCGCTTCAACATGTCATTTTGGTTTCTGGGCCTGTTTTGAATTTTTCTGTAAGATCTGTGATATTATTCAGAAAAGGCTATGGAGTTGGAATGTTCAGGTTTGGACTAAAACAAATGAGAGTTGACAGAATTGTTACCAAGAGTAAAAATGGGTTAACAAAATGGTGAGATTCAGATTTAAGCAATAGACAAGAACCAAAAGATTAGGTTCATAAGGTTACTAATTAAGCCTACACAATCACCATTTTTCCAGCACTAAACAAAGTACAACAAGGTACATTATTGAGGCATTGTAGTAGTACATAAATCATACATATAAACTAGTGTAAAGTAACCCTTAAAAGAGACTTCTTTTTAATAGATTAGAATTATGATTAATAAACTGTTTATTAAGTTAAGTATAATTGATGATGAGGAACAGCTTGATTCTGTTTTTGTCTGGTCTAGACAATAAATCTGTTTATGTTCCTGTCCTTGATGATACAGATCGGATGTGTAAGACAGCCTCACCCACCTAACCCCCACGGTTTTTTTTTGTTTTTTATTTTGTTTTTGTTATGTTTGTTAGGTTTCTGTCTCAAAATGATTCGCTTTAGATTCAAAATTAGTAGGCACCCAGTTTAGGTCTCAACAACCACCTCTATATGCCTTCAATTCAAGGGGTGACAAAATCATTATGTGTATGGTGTTTAGATCTCTTGCTAGTTGTTAGGCTTGCCCAACCCTAGTCTCGAGCTCCTTGTTGATCCCAAACCTGATCCTCTCGAGCAAGATTGGACAAACTGGTTCACTGGAAAAGCACATTTAAAGTTGAAATTGTGATCTTGAGCTCCCTATGAGTCGACCCTCAGCTTATCTATGGCCATAAAACCGATCTTACTGATGTTGCAAGAAATGTACGTATTCCTAATGAGAGACTAGCTAGGGATTACGCTATCTGCGGCATTAAATGGAATCAAAATCACAAATATAAACAATGGATCTGTATTGCTATGGCAAAAACTTATCTAATTCAATGGATTCAAAGAGGTACGAGACATAGTAGCTTAAGATTTTTCAATTATTCTAAAAGAAAAATACTCTTTTAGCTAAGCATATTTGGGTTACTATAATGTGAAAATGGGAATCATATGTTGCAATCCGCTTATTCCATTTCATCATAAAGTCATGAAGTTTGCTGTTTTTGTCAAAAGAAAGCTTAACTTCATGGAAAGTTCGAATAACATACGCAAAAATCATTTAGTCTTCCTTTGCTCTCAAACTTTTTTTCCACCCCATTTTCTCGTTTCCACTATTAAGAGTCAAGAAATTCCCACAAGCATTCAAGTAAATTCTATCTATTGAATTATAAATTCAGTTAATTAGAAGTTTAGAACTCATAAAAACCTAATGCTCCACTATAAACTCCAAAACCGCATGTCTTATTGGGCGGGACTTGACGTTTATAATGTTTCTTGTTTACTTAATCCAAGTTTGCATCCATCATTCAAACCAAAAAAAACTAGTACTATATGGGATGGGACTTAGCGTTTGAAAATGATATGAGTAAGAGTTTGTGAACACCGATCATTTCATTTCTGTACATCATTAAGTACACACTATGACACTAGCTATAGATTTCTAAAGCTTACATAAGGTTGAAAAGTAAACAATAGCAAGAAAAACGAAAGTATATGCACGATAACAAAAATATATGCGTCGTTCCCCTAAATCCAAATTCATCCCTAATTCAATTATGAATCCAAAATAGTTGCTCATGTTTAATTGAGTTGACGCTTCGTTATATCGGGTGTAGGTGTGGAGCAACTGGACTCACGACCCACAACCATAACATCACAGCGTAGACCTCAAACAAAAATATATATCTTGCTGAATCCGCATAGCTTTTTACTTTGTCATCGACTCACTGAAATTTCATGATCAACAGAAAGAGCTGCAGACTTCTTGATAAATTCTAAGCAATCAGATATTGCTTCTGAATAAAACGAGTTGGAACGACAGTATGAATTTTTTAGGGTAGCTAAATCTCGCCGACTGCTATCGCTGTGTCTACTTTGAACTGTGGCTGAACTTCTTCGACTACTGATATAACTACTACTGCTGCTGATGCTGGTGCTTCTTCTGCTACTACTTCTACCGATAACAATACCTTTCTTTAGAGATTCTAAAGCTTGTCCACAAGAAGACTTAATCAAATGCCATCTACTCAACAGCCTTATAAAGTTCAAGAACTTTACGTGGAATCTATAAACTGTGATTCGTCTAGAGTTTAATCTAAACCCTTTCATTCTGTTTGATGGTCGTCGACAAACAACTGTATTATCTCTTAACTGATTCATAACGAAGACGGTCACTGATCAAAATTTGATGATATATTTCGTAGTTCTCTTGCCTGGGCTTATTGCATATGGGTGATTTTCTTAGGTTGAAAGAAGTAGGATCCGTCTGTACTTATAAGAGAGTGGGGAATATATTTAAAGGGAAAGAGCTTGGAAAATGAGATGCCGAACTTTTGAGAAAGATGAATGAAAAGGGGTAAGACCGTAAGTTTTGAACAAGTGATTAACATGACCAAATCATTGCTATTAAGTTAATAATAAATCCAAAAGAGGGATATATTTAAAAAAAATAGTGAAAAGGAAATAGGATTAAGGGCGGAGAAAAGAATTAGATTAACACGGTGTTGCAATCATTTTCTTGGAATCACCTGCCTAACGCCATTGGGTGGTCTATTAATATTTCACTTGACCGCGATCGGGGAAGACTTTTATGTAGAAAAATTTGATGCCCCATTCACCATTATCATCAGTGTCAAGTCCTTTATTTATATTTATGAATGAGATCTTCCTAACAATGCATTCTTAGAAGGTTACGCATTTATGACTTGGTTGTTAGGTTGAAGGAGCAATCCATTATCCATAGCATAAAAATCACTTATATTTCTTGTAGGTGTCATTGTAGTATAATAAAGTTGTTGGGCGGTGATTCCTGAGTTCGAAGCTAATATATGTTGTTTCCTTAACCGCAAAGTTAATAACTCGTGCTTAAACTCGTTTGAGCTTATAGCTTGACTGCTTGAGTTTGTTACCATGATATTATCTGGTTGCATAAATGGCAATTGGCAAAATGAGAAAACCCCAAATAAAGTCAACGTCCAAGGAACAAAGAAAAAGTAAAAGAGTCAAGTGTAGGGTTATTGGTTGACATACACTCTGAACAGATAGTCATATGTTGTCGCTAATTAACCGTATGTTGAATCCAGCAAACCATAATTAACAACCATTAATCATGAATTATTGTACGTTTTGTCCAGCTAATTCAAGCTCAGGCCCCTAGCATTTTGCAAAATGTCCTGAGTCTAATATTCTTTTCCATTCTTGTTATACGGAGTTGAGCGACTATTATATATGTACCCAGAATACTAGACTTTACTCATTAGTGTATCCAATTGCTTGATTAGACCTCGGGCAACTAACTTGAGTTGTTTCTCTTTTTAAGTTTTGAATAAGGGGCTACTTTTTTGGTTGGTTAATCCTCGAATTTGAATTGTTAGATTTAAAAGACAAATAAAAAAAATATTATTTCAGTTATTATATACCTAAAACATATGGTCTTAATATTTTTTTTGGTTATTCTGTCCAAGCAAAATTTATTATATGTAGTCTGTCCAAGCTAGATTTATTATATGTAGTCTTCAGTTACCGATATACCTCTACCTCTGAATCAAAAATATAAAAGCAAAAAAAAATAATCAAAATTGAGAGAAAAAAATATGTTATTGTTTTACAGTTGGGAGAAAGAAAACAAGTTCCAGCCCAACTAATATTGGAGTTAGATCTGGAATCAAGTTTGTTTTTTCTTATGTGATATTGGAGTTCGATCTAATAACTTTCAGCTTCTTTGATTCAAAACAGTAAGTTTGAGTTCTAGGGTTTTTATTTTGGTTTTGAATCAAAAATAGGTATTTGTTTAATTTTAAGTTTCATGATGTTTTTTTTTTTATTATTATTTTTAATACCAAATTATGATGTGTGTAGGGATTTGTTTGTAATTTTTTCTTATAGGGTTTCCTGAATTTCAAACATTAAATTTTTTCTTTGTTTTAGCGTAATTTTGTTTTGAGTCAACTGTATAATATTGATAGTATGATTTTCAATTGTTCGTAATTTGTTTATAAACTTATTTAGTTTTTCAGTTTTTAAAGCATCATTGTATCCAGGTTCATCTTGTGTGTGCTCATCATGTTTATATGTTATTGTTGTTCAATTTTTTATTTGTAATTCTATTCTGTTGTTTCATATACGTGTTTAGATAGATTTCGACATCCTTTGCATAGTAATATACTCTACGGATTCATACTCTTGTCGGTTTAGTATCAACACTTGAAGAATTAAAATCTAATGTTTCTTTTAATTGGAGTTCTTTTTCACCAAATTCAGTTGAGTTTGTATGTGATGAGGTGCTGGACTGAGTATGGTTGTTGATGCAGATTTGAAACTTTAGTCAATGATTTCATTGTGTTTTGTTAAACGTGAAACTTGTTTGGTATTTTATCTTTATTGTGTTCGAGAACCTCCAATGATGGAGTTTCTTTTATGAGAAGAGGCATTTAATGTAATGGTACCTACTAAGGTTGTAATCTCTTGTGGCGTACCTACTAAGGTTGTGATCCCTTGTGGCACATCATGTGACCAGTGTGTATACAATGTAAGGGTAGAGCTGAGAAAGCTAAGAAGGCTGATGAGTGGGAACATATTATAACGGGGGTTGGCCAAGAGTTTAGGGATGGACATGATGAAGTTCGCCTTGTGGTAGAGAAGTATAATCACTATTTTGGTCGTAATATTACCGTTGTCAAAAGTGATCCGACTAGATACATAATAGAGTGATTTTATAAGGAAGAACATAAGTGTAAGTGGATATTTCGTGTATCTTCAAAGAATTCTAGTTTGAAGGATCATTTCGTACTTCAAAGCTACAATGAAAAGCATACATGTTGTGCCGGTTTTAGGGATAAAACTAGAGATGGTCCCATTACACGTGCTCTCGTCAAGATTTTGGCATTTGATCAAGTCAAACACAACCTCAATAAGAAACCTCATGATATTGTTTGTGATTATAAAAGTGATTATAGATTAATTTTGAGTTATGATCAAGCACATGTCGGCAAGGATAAATATTTAAAGAAATTATATGGGGACGATGTTAAATCATAAACCGTTTTATTATGGTTTTATGATGTTGTGAAGAAAATGAACGAATGAAACCGAGATGGTTTGGTTATGAATGAAGGAACAAAGCAATATAAGAGCTTATTCCTAGCATTCGATACTTGTATTTTTGGTTTTGAATATTGTCATCTGGTGTTGTTTTTGGATTGAACATTCTTAACCAGGAAATTTAGGGGATGCCTTATGGAGGATACCAGTAAAAATGCTAATCAAGGTTTTTTTTACTCTTTACTGATAGTTGAAATCATATTGTTTGAACATTATTTGTTAATTTTTTTTATTATATGTAGTCAAGTGCAACCTGTATTTTTATCTATGTGTCATCTTTCCACAAGATGTACTCAGGTGCAACCTGAGTTTTTATCTGTGTGAGTTTTTTCATGAGATTTACTTAGGTGCATCATGTGTTTTATCTCCGTGTTTTCCACTTAATCATCTGTTGTGTATGTTTCTTTTTGTAGTAATTTTTCCTTTACCTACGGTATTGTTTATGGGGAAAATATCGAAAACTGGCATTAGTTTTTGGAGAAACTAAAGTTTATCTTGGGTCCCGGGCAGTTAAACTTCATTTATGATCATCATGATGCTTGGTTTATGGTATTCATGATGTTTTTTCTCATTCACACCATGGTTACCGGTATTGTAACTTGAAGAATAATGTTCACAATTAGATTAAAAAGAAGAAAATAAGAGTATGGGATAACAATGGACTTATTTAGCCAATGTTTTTATTTATTAATCGTTGAAGGGTTTCGTGGTGGTATGGATAAATTGAAGGAGATGGGTTTTCATGGTCTTCATTGTTACTTGAGTGATCTTCTTGTAGAATGCTGGTCTACTGCACATTGCAAAGGTTGTCGACATAGAGACATCTGTTCCAATGTTGCAAAATCACCTAACTATTGGATCATGGATGCGTTGAGTTTTCATATTGGAACCTTAGTGGACCATATTTGATTGAAGATAATGGAACAGATGAAGAAGAGGCGCATGAAAGGAATGAAGTATTCTGGTTTTATATGTCCCAAGCTCGAGAAACGACTTGAGAAGTCGATTCATGGCGGTAGTACTTGGACAATTACCAAGTTCAGTGACCTTGTGTTTGGAGTACAAGCCGAAAATTCTCACGTTGTTGATCTTAACAAGTGGTACTGCAGCTGTCAACGCTAGCTTTACTGATCAATTCCCTTGTGATCACGCCATTGTGTGTTTTATTTCAGTTACCCGTTGCGCTTATAAGTTTAAAAATCCATATTTCAGTATCGGGTTCTTCTAGGCTTCATGCTCTCAGTCGATCAAGCCGATTTCCAGTCACGAAAAGTTGAAAAGTGTTGTGGAGAAAGATATTATCCACCCCCTGATATTACTGACAAGAAACGAGGTTGGCCAAAAAAAGAAGAGGATTCCTAACACGGGTTTTTTTTTTGCGAGATTCATTATATGCGGTAACTTTTATACTAAGACCAGACATAACAAAACAACATGTCCTCCTTTTTCTGCTAAAAAACAGTGTATTCTTCCCTATGCTTGAGATCATTAGCATTTTCTTCCACTGGCATACTTTTATTTTTTTTTAGCATTCTCTACAACCTCTGGTTGCTTTTTAGACTCAATTCGTTCTTTAATATTGCTTGGACAATTCCATTTTTGGTTGTGTTATATCTAAACCTTGTGGGATTTATGAATATTCTATTTATTGATATATATTTAATATCGTTTTCGTTGTTGCAATTTTAGATGCTCTTCAATTGTTATATCTATTTGTTCAATTTTTTTCGTACATGATGGATATTATGCCAAGAAAATATGTTTTTCCACAGTCTGACAGGGAAACACGTTTTTCCAAGGTTGCACTTGAGTGCATAATGCCGATTTTGACAACAAAATACAGTCTAAAAAGATTATTTAAAATTATCTGTCAATAAGGGATAGTTTAAGTTGATTTATAAATGAAATTTTCATTTCAACTGATCCGTAGTCCAGATTCACAATTTACAAACAAAATACTTAACTAAACAACAAAAAAGATAAAGTTTTGCAAACAAAAAACAAATTCTAAACAACCTAACCAAACGATATAGTGTTAGTTCTTCCGGCAACTTCTTTCATCTTTTAGAATTTCATATACAACTTGTACTCGTTCTTTCCTCACTTTCTCCGTTACAACTCTTTGTTTGGAAAAGCATACCCAACTGTCATCACCCAATCCATGAAGTATAAAGCATAATTCCATAGTCGGCACTATTGTAAAACCAATAGTTCATATAGTTTAAATTTAGTGAATGAAAAAAATACAATTATCAGATCCTGAGATAATGACCTACCTTTTGCCCTGTTGTGGACATTCCTTTGGGTATAACTCGACGTTGACCCTAACTTGACGTTGACGCTATCTACATCTAGTTTCATTGGTCATAAAGTTTGCTAAGAATTTAGAACTTGTCTAAATACAAGAATTCTTATCTCTATCTTGTTGAGAATGAAAAGATGAGTTCAACGTGAAAAGAATGAGGTCATTCCAACGTCGGACAAAGAAGGTATGAGAAAAACAATCGAAGAAAACTCCAAGTTTACAATCAGATGATAGGTACATTTATATCAACCGATTATGGAAAAATAAACTTTTGAATTTGAGTTTTTTAGGATCGTCACATGTGGGGAACCTTATCCACTGTTTATGAACATATTTTTATGTAAAAAACTATCATTTTTGAGTTTTATTTACCAATCGGCAATTGTGGAGGATTGTATCCTCCGATTATGATCAATCAACCATAAAAATGAAGAACATATGCCGATTCCGGATTGATGTTCTTCATGGATCAAGAACATCAGGAACAATCGTACATAAAAATTAAGAACACATGACGATTCTTGGTTGACATTCTTCATGCCTTAAGAACATCAAGAACAATCGGGTATCGTGTAAGTGTCTTATTGGCCGATTGTTCCTGAACCCAACAAATTTCCAAAAAGTTTAAATATTTTAATATTTTGATGATCAACCAACACTAGTTAATTTCACATCTAACACGATTATTTAACTACTAATTGAATTAATTAACACTAATTAATCAGGAACAAATTAGTTATTAATAAAAATTGGTGGATAGGGGTTTTTGAAAATATTCAAATGACCCAATAACTTATTGAGTAGGCCTCAAAAAATTGAAGTAGGCCTCAATTGTCGTAGGTGCACAAATTAATTCACTTTTCTTCTACTTTACTAATAAATAATATAGCAGTGAATAAAGTTCGTTCCCACAAGGAGCGAGGTGTTTTAATTGTTAAAGTGTCTCAAAGGGGGGGTTTTATTTTAGGTTTTAAGCGAAGTAAATAAGAAAGCAATTCAATAGATTAAGTTGTAAACAATGGAGAGAAATATGATCAAGGAATCCTTATTCGTTACTAAATATTCATTAAATTAGTATATTCATCTATTTATTGTTAATCAAAAATTATCACCAACCGTAGGATAACAAGTGCGCTTAGTTATCCCCAAAATTACTCATATCACCGGAAACAAGTACGCTTGATCTCCAGATTCTATTCGGCTGAACCACCCTGAAGTACGCTCTCAAGGTGTAATTCAATCGAATGTTAGGATTTGTGAATTTAGGTTTCATCCTAGTAGTTAAACTCAGTACGCTCGGTCCACTTTCTAGTGTTGTTTTTACACGTGATTGCTTTACAGAATCCCTCTGCAAGGTCTAACGTTCTCTACTTGTGTAAGATGTTATGATATAATTATGGATACCCCAACTCTTACTAGCTTTAGATTAATTAAAAAATCAATTTAGTTGTCCACCTAAACAATTTTATAAATAATCTTTCATATTAATTTTAGTAAAAACAAACCATAATTTTGTGAAGAACTCAAAATATATTTTTATAAATATTAATACCTAAAAATTGATTCTAGGCTAAATAATGTACTGTTTTAGTACTTTCTTTAGATTCGGAAATCAAAATCGTACAGGGCAAGCCTAAACCACGATAGTAGCCTTTCCGCTCTGCTTCGGTCACAAGGAGAGAAAATTGGTTTATCTTAGGGGAGGGAAGCAAAGAAAGTTGAATGACTTTGTGTGTTGAATTGTGTGTAGAGACGTAGAACTATTGAGAAAATAACAGAGCTTGAGAGAATGCTAAGCTTGTTACGTTTGTAAAATAGGCTAAGTAGCTTATTTATAGTGATTAGTAACACACATTTTTCTTGTAAATTAGTGGAGGTAGTTGGGAGATGGAGTGATGGAAATTGTGGGGGAATGGTGTAACCGCCCACTTTGTCTTGGGAAGTTTTTGGAAACTTATGGATCATTACTCCATCACCTCTTCAACCACTCCAACCGTCATCACTACTTTGTAACTTCCTTATCATGGGGTGTTGCTACGCCGTATGATGCTATAACCACCAGAAAAAAAAACCATGAATAATTCACCCATGTAATATGGATTAGATTTCTCGTAAGAATTGGTGGAGGCATGGACTCAAAACACATGAATAATTCGTGAGCAAAGGATAATGCTGGCATGAGATAGCGTAAGCGGACGTGAACAGATGGCACTGGCACATGCGAAGAGAATGAAGAAAAATAGAGAAAATGGGTGATAGAAGCGCAACTAGCAGTCCCAGCGGGCGCTGTGCTAGCGCTAGCGACGCTGTTAGCAGCGCCAATTTTTTGCGCTGGTGCTAGCGCTAGCGCCAATGTCGCTGCTAGTTGCGATAATCAATGGCACTAGGTTAGCGTCGCTGCTAGCAATTCCAATCATTAGCGCTAGCGCTAGGGCCTGTTTGGTGAGCGCTTTGTTAGTTTTATTGGCTTTTTGACTTTTTGGCTTTTTTCTAGCCTTTTGGCACATGCATGTGCTACTTATTGGTGTTGGGAGTGTGGGTACGGTTTTCTAAGGCTGGCACTTGCTAGTGCCATGGTTATTGCATGTGCATCACTAGCTTTGGCATCCATCAATGTCGTGGCCATATTTATGGCCTGTTTTGGGGTTTCTCAGTCGCATGAGATTTAATGTTAGCATTTATGATTAACCTTTATGCAGTGCATGCAGAATATTTTCAAGAGATTCAGCTGTGGAAGTTTGCAACTTGAGATAATATTTGATGCGACTCTGTAATTTAGATGGTATGCATCTAATTAGCGTTTTTATTCAGATATGGCATGGCCTTTATTCTGAATGTTCGCAACTTTATATAATCAACGTGTTCTGACCAATACATATAGTTTATATAGATGTACATGAAATACCGAGGGTTTAGCTAGGTAAAGCACTGAAATTTTGAAAGTGCATAAATATATATAAAGAGCTACAGAGCTATTGTAGTTATGAGATGAATATGGATTCTTAATTCTCTTGTGGAAGGTAAGATAGAAATACATATCCATAATTCTGATACCGGGTCAGGAATTTATACATATTTATTTCACGCTTCTGCAGCTGAGCAGAGGCAATATTATAATTTTCTCCTTTGTCAAAAATCCACCATCAACATTAAGTCCCCTGCTTAGCGCGTAACGAGTAATGTTGCGTGGTAAGCACTAGATGGTGGTATGCCAGACAAAATAATATGTGATTTCTATTATTTAATATCACTAGAAGAGTAGCAGTTAGCTGAGTAAGTTTTGCTCTGTACTCTTGGATATTTGGAACATTCCTCTTCTATCGTAGTAACAACGGGAAGGTATGTGGAACATTAGTTGGTTGTAGAGAGTGTTGAGGCAATGATGTCGTGAACATTAATTTGATGTGTTTAGGCAGTGTCTGTCATCAGCCACAAAGATGAGTTTTGGTTGTGAACATTGAAATAAGTGTGCATGGAGGCAGCGATTCTGCCATCATACATGAAGATGAGTGTTAGTCGTGAACACTAAGATGAGTTTGGACTTGAGCATTGATATTCAAGGAATTCAACCATGGAGGTTTTACGACTTGAAACAAGTTCATTTGTGACATAGAGTGCTTAAATTTTATGTAGTGCATACAGAACATATTCAAGAGATTCAACTTTGGAAGTTTACAACTTGAGATGATGTTCGATGCGGCTCTGAAATTAGATGGTATGCATATAATTAGCAATATCTATTCATGAATGGTATATTATCCATTCTGAATGTTTGATGTGATTCTGCAATTTAGATTGTATGCATCTAATTTAGTGATCTTTATTTAGATATAGCATAGCCTCTATTCTGAATGTTCGTAATTTTGTTTTTAGATGGTATGCATCTAATTTAGCGATCTTTATTCATATTTGACAGAGCGTTTATTATGAATGTTCTTAATTTTGTTTTTAGATGGTATGCATCTAATTTAGCGATCTTTATTCAGATATGGCATAGCCTTTATTCTGAATGTTCGTAAAAAATATATTAGATGGTATGCATCTAATTTAGCGATCTTTATTTAGATATGACATAGCCTCTATTCTGAATGTTCGTAAATTTTTTTTTAGATGCTACGTATCTAATTTAGCGATCTTTATTCAGATATGGCATAGCCTCTATTCTGAATGTTCGTATGTTTGTATAATCAACATATTCTTATTAATAATTCACATGGATACACGTGAAATAACAAGGGTTTAGCTGGGTAAAGCCCTGAAATTTCTACGGGCACATATAAATACAAAAGATATATGGAACGATTATATGGAATTCAACTGTGGAATTATTGCAACTTATAACTGGTTCAGTGTTATGTATAGTCAGAGATCATCTGGACATGAATATCAACCATTACAAGTAACATTCTGAAGACGTTATTGCTCTATACTAGTGGTAAATCCATATAGGAGCCGTGTAATCGTTCTCGATTCTATATGAAAGTGGATACTGAGTGGAACAGTATAATATATATAATATTTAAAATTCAAAGATGAGAGACTCTAATATTGCCATTATATATTTTGTTTGAAGAAGTTAGCCAAAATTTCCTGCAGCAAGGGTTTCGTTCTAAAATAAAGTATGTATTTCAAAATTTTAGTTTAAGGGTAGTTACTTAGTTCTATTTCCTTTAAGTATGTCCTTCACGCATGCTTGGGCTTTGGATATATTAAGCTCCTCCGTGAGTAAGAAGCAGACGTTTACGCTTGGAGTTTGAGTATGCAACATGAACTGTTAGGATGATAACAAATATATGGTAGATAAAGCATCCAATGATGAAGAATAGCTGTAGCCGGTGAAAGTAAGGTCGGAGACAACATAAGTCAAATTGCGAAATCTTCCGATGAACTGGAACTGCAGATGATGCTAATCTCCTTTTGTTTGGAATAGGTTTTTAGCACATCGATTCCTAGATTGAGGTTATGGGGAATGAATGGTTGATGAAACCGGTCATGAGGACGTTACTCGTAAGACCAGTGTTGATGTTGGACCACAACTAGTGTCACTCCAGAGATAAAACCATGGTAATCTGGCGTCATCGTAGTCTTTTATTCTTCATCCAATGAGCCCCTAAAATTGTCTGAATGTCATGACTTGAATGTGAAAATAGCTTCGTCACAGAGTTGTCGATATTGAAGCAGAGTGCAGGGCCTCACTCTGGATGTGATTGGTGAGGGAGGAAGTCTCTCAGTCGCGCATAGTTGTGATGTAGAGAGGTTCATGATTTGTTTCCTTCAGTGTTGCTATCAGGTTGCATTAACTTGGCTCTGGGGATTATATTGATCGAAATGGATTTGAATTGATCTTCCCAATAAGATCAAGTCCTCAAGTGCAACTAACAAGTGTTTACTTGAAAAAAAGGTACATGTTGAAGGGATCCATGACATCCATGGATGAATGATGTTATATCTTATTGAGGAGTCTTGCTTGTTAGAGTGTACCCATGTTTATGGAGAAAAAGAATTCCCGACAGCAGCTTGTAAGCCCATATTCCAAGTGTTGAGAGGAGAAGCATGAATCTTGAGAATTCCGAATTCAATGTGTCTTCCATAGTGGACCAGTGTGGTTGGAATCAGCAACAACAGAGGTGAAGTCCCCATGATATGGACGTGATCAGGTTAGGAGAGGATGCTTACAATCTATGGAGGTACTGACATACAGATTCTTTCGTCAAGATGATGCGAGTGGGGGTCTTGTTTCTACCACCGTTGTTGATTAAATACTCTGGTCGGAGGAGGTGACTACGTTAAATCTCTGAAACTGAAGAAGCCTTCAGTCCCCAGGTGTAGCTACTATAGTCTGCTGCTCGACGAAGGGTGATTTGATATTATCATCATGAGTCTATTCCTATAGGGTCTGATAAGGAAAGAGAATCTAGGATGGTTGATATCTCATATTGTTGTTGTTTTCTTTGCACGTCATGGTTTGCGTAAGGACTTGAATGAAAGTTGGAGCCTTTCGTTGGTGCTCGGGCTGTTGAGTCGTAACTGGTACGTTTTTATGAGCATTGACTAAATAAAATTGTGTATTATCCTAACCCCTTGGCTCATAAGCTTGTTTTAACCTTCTGGAGGTGATGATTGTATGCTTATATGGGTTCTATGGAGACGTCGAGGGTAAAGAGGATGAGATGAAAGGTATCATGTTGCCGACGTGGTGCTTCCGGTGTCTTCAAAGACTATGTTCCAAGAGGCGTCTCTTGATCCATCTTATGAATTCCTCGAATGTTTATGAGATGTGTTGTGGTAAGCATTCCCTTGTCACACTTCTCTTTGATTTCTGAAGTAGGCTCGGGAGGCGTCTCGACCTCGTCAGGGGTTGCAGGTGCCTATCAGATATGACAACATAGTTGGGAGAGGTGAAGATACCTTTGTGGCATGTCTTTGGAGATTAAAGGGCCTTGTCAAGATTGTGACTCTCTGGTTGACCACTTTTTATAGGCTGGAGAGGTTCCTGACAACGAGGGGATCTTGTGCAAATCTTCAGTTCCCAAGTGCGGTTCTCGTGATCTTTCGGATGCAGTTTGTTGAAGTTGGTGCTCCAAATGGTGTCGTTGCGTAGGATACCAATGCGATGAAAACTACACCGATTGAGTATCCGAACGCTAGAGTTGACTTTGACTTTGCATTTGACAGGACCCAACTCTTGGAGGAAGCCGAGATGGCTAATCTTGTTGTCGGATGGCTTTTTTCTAGCCTTTTGGCATATGTGTGCTACTTATTGGTGTTGGGAGTGTGTCTAGGGTTTTCTAAGGCTTGCACTTGCTAGTGATATGGTTATTACATGTGCAACACTAGATTTGGCATCCATTAATGTCGTGGCCATATTTATGGCCTGTTTTGGGGTTTATTAGTCGCATGAGATTTAATATTAGCATTTATGCTTAACCTTTATGCAGTGCATGCAGAACATTTTCAAGAGATTCAACTGTGGAAGTTTGCAACTTGAGGTAATATTTAATGCGACTCTATATTTAGATGGTATGCATCTAATTAGCGTTTTTATTCAGATATGGCATGACCTCTATTCTGAATGTTCACAACTTTATATAATCAGCGTGTTCTGACTAATACATATAGTTTATATGGATGCACATGAAATAACGAGGGTTTAGCTAGGTAAAGCCCTGAAATTTTGAAAGTGCATAAATATATATTAAGAGCTACAGAGCTATTGTAGCTATGAGCTGAATATGCATTCTTAATTCTCTTGCGGAAGGTAAGATAGAAATATATATCCATAATTTTGATGTTGGGTCGGAAATTTGTACATATTTAATTTACGCTTCTGCAACTGACTAGAGGAAATATTATAATTTTCTCCTTTATTAAAAATCCACCATCAACAATAAATAATTTAAATAAAAAAGAAAAAGAAAATCCAACTAAAATTACAAACCGAAAAAATCGTCGCAAAAAAAAGAAGAAAATCCAACTAAAAATTACAAACCGAAAAAATCGTTACATTCGATATTTCGGTTCATATCGGCCGATATTTTGGTCAAATATCGTTGGCCGAAATTTCGGATTTCGTCTTCGTTTTACCCCGAAATCCGAAATTTCGGCCATTCGGCCAAAACTAACTACATAGCTCTAGTATTGCACCGTCTCTTCTTCTCCAAATTGTTTCGGTATTTTTCTGTGTTGTTTTTGTGTAAAAGGTGCGGCTGCACAAGGCTATATATAGCCAAGAAATAGATCCCTGAACACGGAAAAATTCTTGGTTAATAAGGATTAAGAGTCGGTCAGGTGGAGTTTTCAGATTTGAAAACTAAGTGATAGTGTTATAGTGCAGTACAGAGTAGTTTAGTCGAGTATGCACAACTTCTTATTGGCTAGAACATTAGTGAGATCCAGATGGACGGTGGTGGCTTCTCTCCATATATGTTGTACATCCAATTCAATGTCCCTGTTATACCAAACTCTTCCATATCTTCTCCATGTGAGAGTATTTCTCAATTGATAACTCCCACCCTCTGCTCTTTCTCAATTCCAGATAAGGGAACTAGTCCCCATTCTTGTTCAAATTCTAACTCCACCGACTTCCATCATTCATCCTCACTATCAACATCAAAATGTAATTCCCAACTCGATAGCCATGGACCACTCGAACCATAGTAACTCAAACATCGATCATGTTTGTTTCCTTCTCATACTCGAGTTTACGGCCAACCACCAACAACCTTCTCGTCACTTCCAAGCCATTCAAACTCGACCAAAACCATCTCACACACCGAGATCATTCCCACTTCCATAAACTCATTCGAACCCATTGCTTCGTTTACCGCCAAAAAGCTTCCAACCATAGCTGCAAAGCATAAAACAATGGCAACAACTTCATCATCTCGTCATCACAGCTCACTTCGTCTCTATTTCTCACTATCAAGATTTATCTAGGCATGCGTAGTAGAGGCAACCAAAAATTTTAAGCTTGGAATAATTGGGAGAGACTTGGAAAAGTTTTTGGAAGGGTGAGAGCAGCTGCAATGTATTAGTGGGCATTCGATTGATAAGGTAAACTGCTGTAGCTAGAGCATACGGCCAGTACGATAGTGGAAGGGACGCATGGGAAAGCAAGGCAAGTCCTGTTTCAACAATGTGAAGATGACGCCTCTCAGAAAACCCATTATGCTCAGGGGTATGTGGTGGAGTGGTTAGATGAGATATGCCAGAGGTGGATAGGAAGCTTCTGAGTGCTATATACTCACCACCATTGTCAGAATACAAGGTTTTAATGGTGGTATTGAAGTAGTTCTCAACTAAGGCTTTAAATTTGACAAAGACATGATGCACATCAGATTTATGGAGGAGAGGATAGAACCAGATGTATCTGGTGAAGTGATCAACAAAGATGACATAATATTTGAAATTTTTTGTTGAGAAAATAGGTGATGTCCATAAATCAGAGAAGATGGTCTCAAGTGGACGTGTGGAGACAATTGAAGAAGTGGAAAAAGGAAGTTTCTGACTCTTATTACACATGCACGAGTTACATGACAATGATGGAGACAATTTCGGAATTTGTCCCAAGTTATTTGTAGAAACTATATGCCTAAGAATGGGATAAGCAGGATGTCCGAGTCGATGATGCCAGCAGAAAATGTTGAGTTTGAGGCTAGAGAACGCAGTCTTGGGGGAGGGGTGCGGCCACTCATATACACCATCCTTAGCTTGTCCTCTCATCAGTGTCACTCATGTGCGTAGTCCCTTCACAAGAAAAAAAGAGGGTAAGAACTCTATAGACACATCATTAGTTTTGCAAAACTGAAATATAGAGATTAAATTCTTTTTCATGGATGGAACACACAACACGTTATTGTTTGAATGTAGAAGTAGGAGAAGAAAAAGATGTTGAACCAGTGTGAGTAATGGGGAGAGTGGTGCCATCTCCAACCATAATATCATCAGCACCCATGTATGGATTGTGTAGTGAGAGATTCTCCAAGTCTGAAGTCACATGGTGAGACGCGCCACTGTCAAGAAGCCAGGAAGTACCAGTGGTGCGAGTTGTGGCATTGGCTTGGGTTTGCCAAGCAGTATTGTTATTGTGAGATTGCATTGGAACAATACGATAAGAGGGACACTGCTTGGCAGAGTGACCTTGAATTCGACATATTTGACAAAGGCCAAGGTATGGCCTGGGTTGCCAATTCTTGCTAGTGGAAGAGGTACCTGCATTGGGGTGAGGCTGCTTTGGTGGGCGGTAGATGGGCTGGAAGGATGGAGTTGGCGTGTAGTTATGGCGCCATGGCTGAGAGTTTTGATTGTTATAGAAAGGAGGACGCCATGGTTTGGTGAACTTGGTGGTTACATTTGCTGTAATTGGAAAATGATTGTTCTCAGCTGAGGCATGATGGAAGGATGCCTCAAAATTTAGAAGCTTCTCATGGAGTTCTTCAAAGCTGATTGAGGTGTCTCGAGCTTGGACTGCCCTGACTAGTTCCTTATAGTCGTCATTGAGTCTTCCAATATTTTATCAGTGATGTCTTCATCATCCAGGGGAGATCCAAGGAGTGCGAGTTCATCTGCTTTGGTTTTAACTGATTGTAAAAACTCAGTTATGGTGAGGGAGCCTTTGGTGCAGTTTTTGAGTTGTTGTTTCACTTGTTTGATGCGACCTCTGGAGGGTTTCACATAGGTGTTGGATAGAATCGTCCATGCTTGACGAGAGGTTTTTGCATTAGCAATGAAAGGGATTATGGTAGGTGAGAGCGAGCCAACAATGGCATTTAAAAGTAAGTGATCTTGCCTGTTCCAGATTGTGTACGCTGGATTTGGAATGATGATGGAGTTCTCAGTGATGTGTTGTGGTGGACATGGGTTTGATCCATCAATGTAGCCGATGAGATCATAACCCACAAAGAGGGTTTGGAACTGAAGCTTCCAGGAGAGGTAATTGGTGGGAGTGAGTTTAAGGGGAGCTTGCGCAGCCACATTAATGCTGATGATGGATTGATTGAGATTGTTTGTGTTGATAGTTGTTGCCATGATGAAGATTGAATTGGAGGAGAGAAAAAAAAACAGGATAATGGTATTAGAATTGAAGCTCTGATACCATATCAAGATTTAGATATCTCATCACTTTTGTTCAATGAATTACACAGGATATATATACACATTTACATTCAACAGTCAGCTCACTAGATCCTATATGCACTCGACTGTTGTTGAACGTGAGCTTGAATAGGAGAAGTTGTTGATGCAGTTGAAGCCGGTCATGTTGGAGAAGTTGTTGTAGTTGGTTACCATAGTTGTCGCAGCTGGAAGAGGTCTTCATCTGACATGATATAGAGATTTAAAATCAACAAATTCGACCAACAAAATTAAAACGTGTTTTTTCTAGTTCCCCAAATATTATAAGATTGAGGCTTATTTTATTTTTCGTATTTATTAGTATTTCAGTCTTTAGTTTTCTATGTTAAGATACAAACTTCGCATCAGATATATTATATATCTGGTGTACCCTTCGTTCGTTTTTTAATTTTTAAAAATAAAAAAATCAAAAATTAGTTTAAATACACAATTTTAAAATTACTTCTAGAAAATTAATCTGAAAGCAAAGACTTGAGCAGCAGCAGCAAAAGAAAAAGAAAAAAATAGAAAAAAAGATTTTGCTGCCGGCACTACCACTAGCTAAAAGGTTCTTGTTTCTCCCCCACTCTTTTATAAAACCCCCCAAAATCCCTAACAAACTCCTCCTACCAAACAAAAACTTCCATCCTTCTTATTTCATGATCATGATGGTGATCTCCCTCTTCCTCTGATACACACCTTTCTTTCTTCTCCCATGGCATCAAAACCAAACGGAAATCCAATTACCGGAATGACTACCGACCGAGAACACGACGGCGGAGCCGTATTCGTATTGGAATCCAAAGGTAACCAACATAATCAATGTCTCCATCATTTTCATCCATTTCCGTTATGTGTTTGTTTTTTTATTTTTTATTTTTTGGTGGCAATTAAGGGAATTGGTGGTGTTTAAGCCAAAAATTCCTTTCAGCTAAACAACCAATCAAACTCTTGGATTCAAGTTAAATAAATGTAAACTTACAATAGAGAAACATTCTTTTATGTAATAAAGAATCATACTTTTCCAAATTGTTTAAACTCAATACAATTGATCATCCAGGTTTTGTAATTTCTGGGTTTATAAAATTGGTTACAAAAATTCCTTTCAATACAGAAATTCATACATTATATCACTATTTCCCATAGGATCGTACCTAAAAATTTCTTCCCTCCCTTTCTCTGGTTTTTCTTTCTCTCTTTTCCGTCCCCCTCCTTGTTGTTTGATCTCTTCTATTTATAGATCCATCTTTCTAGGTCGCTCTTTATGCAACGTGTCATTTTCTATAGCCTGGTCATCGTTTCTGGATCAATTCTTCTTTGGGTCGATCCATCTTGTCTCGATGTATCTATCGTTCTTGTATTTTGTCTTTTACTTGGTGCGATCATATAGATGACAGATCACTTTTAATTACTTCCTGATTCGATGCTTTATATGTCCGACGCGTGTTTCCTTATCTTAAAAGACTTCTGTAATCTCGATCATTTAAATGTTAGAGTAATTATTACAATTTACTTTCTCGACCATAGAGTAATTATTACATTGTACTTTCTCGATCCTAAAATAATATAGTAATAATAACTTTTTACTTTCCCGATCAGTTATCATTTAATGCTGTTTGTTTTGTTCGATGGTGTTCCGCTTTCTCGATCTTATGTGTCATTCATGCGATTCATCGCTCAGATGTCAGGAAACTTCTCGTGTCTTTTTTTTTTGAAATTTGATATCTTTAATAATGATCCTATGTTTCTCACTCGTTTTTAATCTGGTTGCTTCTTAACTTGATCTTCTTCCACGTGTCATGCTTCTTTAATTTACTAACAATTTGCCCCCTTCTTCTCTTTTTTACAAAATCATCCAACGGTCGATCCGAGATTTTAAAAAATAGAGAAGGACTTGTCGTTTTTAACTTTTCAGTTTCTTTTCTGCACGTTATCCGAGTTTTCCGCTGGCATTAACATGATTATGTCAGTTACACTTTTTTCAATGAAATCAAATCTTTTCCGATTATTTTGCTCTCCCATCTTGTGGCGGTTACCATTCTTCTTCTTTAAATATCCTGTAACTTTCTACTGTCTCTTTTTTAGTTATTGCACTTTGTCTTCCTTAAACTTTTCAAATCTTCCCACTACTCAGGAGTTTTATTCTTGTTAATTGGATTCTTCTCCACTTCGATTTGGCCATTGTTAACTTCTTTTCTTCATGTAAGTAATTTTATTTTTCTTGATTCGAAATTTTCTTTTCATGGTTGAGGGTCTATCGGTGTAGTAAAAAGATTGTGATTCTCAGGTTATGTATGAATGAAAAGGTCCTTTTTTACACTGTAATTATTGCTAGGTAATTTCTTCATATATTAATTTTTTCCTTCTTTTGTTTCTTTTTGCTCAGATCTTCAATATGTCTCCAAGAAAATCTGATGCTGCCAGCAATCAAGGTGAAAACAGGAGATCAAGTAGGTCTTCTTCATCTCGATATGCTGTTTCTCGTCAAGATTTGTCTCTTGCTATTCCTTCTCCTGCTATACCTCGTTCTGTACGGGATTCTTCTCCCGATGTCCCTAATGTTGCCCCCAAGAATAAACGGTCAATGTCATCTTATAGCTATCGATCTATGGATATTGAAGAATTTAAAAGAAGACATAATCTTCACGGATTTAAAGTTTATTTTGTTGATAGTGCTTCTGATATGATGACCTACGATTCGATGAAAAAATTTCAATATACCCATAATAGATTATTAATTTCTGTTGGTGCCTTGGAAGCTGGTCTTCATCTCCCTCTGTATAGAAAAAACAACCCTTTCCAGTTTACAGTTCTTGCTACTCGCAGCAGGGCTCCGCATACTCAACTTCGTTCTATCACACAGTATAATGGTAATTGGTGGCGAATTCTCGATGAATGTACCCTTCGCAGTGAGGGTCGTACCCGGCTTACTTGTTATGTTCCCGATCCTTCAGAACGTGTTCAATATACGCCTGAGAATTTCCAGAATACTTATGGTGATGGTATTACTGTTAAAAATTATGTTAAATGGAGTGTTAGTCCTGTTCGCAAATGCTACCAAAGGTTTCCTCTTCTTCGAGAAGTTGAAGACCCCAGAATCAAGGTAGCTCCATATACAATGCTGACTTTCCTTCGAATGAGAGAATTCGTCGAGAACATGATTATAAATGGTATCGCACCCCTATTCTGATCGAGGGACCTTGGGTATATGGTGATATCCCTACTAGTGAAATTCAACATCTTCGCAATTATTTCCCGAACTATTGCCCCTGGAGATTGAACTTTGATGATTACAAATTTGACTTCAAGGTTCGGAATTCTTAGTTGATATCATTCCTTTTAGATATAGTGTATCGATTTTTAATGTCTTCTTTTAAATGTTTTTACCTTTTTTTTTTTTTTTGATTCCAGGTCGACCCTTCTTTGGACATCGGAATCCCGCTTCCTCCACCTGATCGAGGTATTAAAATCGTCGAGAATAGACAGATCATCGAGAATAAACAATCGATCGAACCCGCGGTTGAGGGTAGAGGAAAGCGAAAATTAATTCTCATAGTAGAGAAGAAACAGAAGAAGCCCAGAACTCTTGAACTCTCAACTGAGGTTGTAAGAGAGATGGCTTCCAGTTTGAATAAGGGAGAAGGTAGTTCGATTGTTGCTCTTCCATTGGATCAGTCTGATCCTATCGATGTTATTCCAGTTTCCTCGATGCCAGCAGAAATAGTGGTATCGGAACGATCCGATCCTATTGTTGCACCTCTTTCTGGTACTTCATCCAATTTTTATAACATCGTTTCTCCACTTCCTTTTGATTTCGTGCTTGATTCCCCTGTACCTGATAATGGTGCATTGGAAACTTTTTCTGGCCTTCCTCAAGAAGAGGGAGATGATATTGTTATTGATGATCTTGTTGATGTAGTGAATGAAGTATCCCATGTTGAAGAAGAGAATACATCGGAGAAGGATAATGCCAAGATACTTCCGATTGGTGGTGTGGAAAATATGAATGTTGAAGCTAATACCGCCATTGTTGAAGAAGCTAACATTATTGATCGAACTGAAGAAGAAAATTCTCCTTCCAGTTCGATCCCTCCTTCCAGTTCGATCCCTTCTTCCAGTTCGATCCCTCCTGAAGTCGAAGGGACTTCTGAAGTAATTCTCGAATCGATCGCTCCTTCCGAAATTTTGGTTCGATCTACTTCTGTTGCTGTTGAGGTCGATACTTCATTTCCAAGTGCCGATCCTTCTACTCTGAAGTCTATTTCCGATCGAATCTCTAGTGAAGGTCTTAATTTAGTTGGTGGTGAAGAAGAAGCATATAAATGGTTTCTTTCTCAAGGGCTTTGGAATGTTTCATCTAATCCTGATGTTATCAAATCTGATTCTGGCTTCATGTCTCGATTCAAGGATTCACTTAGTGCGATTCCTATGGACGAAACTTTGGATGCATGGTCCAAGAGTGATGTTTTTGAGCAGAGATTTCCTGTAAAGCCTCCTCCAACCTTCAATGAAGTTTTGACTCTTTCCGATAGTTCGTTATATTCACTTCCACAACAAGCTTTAGCCCAACTCCAATATAGTAACGACTGTCTGTTTAGTGGTTATAAATTTTATAAGGCTCGAGCTACCATGATGGGATTGATATTTAGGAAAGAATCAGTGGAGATGAAGGAAAAGAATGTATCCTTACAACAGGTGAATGATGATTTACAACAGCAAAATGATCTTCTTCAACAACAACTTCAACAACTTCAACAGCTTCAACATCAACATAATGATCAATATCAGCAGCAACAGGATCGACTCCGAACTATTGAGGGTCACAATCAAGATCTTCAGAATCAAAATCAAGGTTTATTTTTCATTCCTTTTCAATTACTATTTTATTTACTTGATTTATATGAAACATTTAAATTTTATACTAGGTCCAGTGGAAAATATGGAGACATTATTTAGGATCGAACGTAGAATGGTACAATTGAATAATCATGCAAGGGAAGTTTTCAAAGAGATGAATGTGGTTAGAGATAAACTGACTCAACTGAACGATAGTTCTGATTTAGCCACTTGGAGGCGTAATAAAGCAGAATCAAAATATCGAGAAGTTGTAAAATTGCTAACTCATAAAGAATTAGAGTTTAAATCTGTTGTCAGAGGTACATTTTTGGTTTACCTGATTTTATAGCTTTTGATATCATAAAATCTGTCTGATGTTTTCTTGTATTTTCAGAACTGGAGACAAAGTTAAATGAGGCTAAGAATCGAGCAACACAAGCAGAAACTGAGCTTAATTCAGCAAAAGATTCAGTGGAAAAGATTACTCAAGAGTTAAAGACTTCTGAATATAATGTGACTCTTAGCGCCTCAAAAATTGAGAGTTTACATGCTCGACTATCTACTGAACTTTCTAAAATTACTGCTCGTGAACAAGAGATTGATTCATTAACTGCACAATTAAGTGAAGAGAAAAATCAGAAATCACATCTTAGTGCTCAAGTAGCAATAGATCAGCAAAAGATCGAAGAGCTTCACAAAGAAATCAACTTTGGGCGTGATTTTGTTCAATCGGTCAGGCAGGAGGCTAAAGCGAAGATTGCGATGTCCTTCAATACTGCTTTAGATCGTGCACAATCCGATCCTTCAGTGCTTAGTAAGCGCGCTCCTGTGCCTGCAGTTCCTCCTCCACCATCTCGATCCGGTCTTCCTGATATTTGATTATATTCTTTGTAATTTCATTTTCTGTTAACTCCTCCATCTTGTACTTTGTGCGTCTTTCAAAGATTTTCTTTTGTAACTTTTAGACTTGCCTTTTATGTTGTTCCCTGCACAAGAAAATATGATTAAGTAATCTTTTTGGCTATCATATGATTTTCTAAGTTCCATGAATTGAAGTACTTTTTACCTCAAATCATGTTGTTCGAGATCCCACACATATGAAACAAACCCGGGCCAGGGGTAAGATACAGGGTTGGTCCCGAACTGTACTCTGAAAATTGATAAACCAATAATTAGGAACCCCTTCTTGATAAGAATTTCATTGTTAATAAAATTCTCTAAGGATAATGTTCACCTTTTGTATATGATTATGTCGTCAATCGCAACGATATCCAGAATATGATGTTCCTGGATTGATTTTGAGCGCTCAGAGTATATGAAATTCCGAGATTAATGGAATTTTGATTATCATGGTAATCTCCAAGATATGATATTCCTGGATTCAAAGTATATGACATTCCGGGATTAATGGAATTATAAAATTCTCCATGGTACGATGTTCCTGGAGTGATTATAAAAGAAATTAATGAATTAATTGTTTATGTACCTGCTTTTTGTGGTATCATTCACAGATAGTAAAGCTTTAAATATTGTGCATTCCACGGATGCTTTAAAATTTCTCCTTGCAAATTCTGAAGATAGTACGACCCTTGTCCTGCCGGTGCTTGAATCACATATGGTCCATCCCATGTTGGTGCGAATTTTCCTGCTCTTTTGTCCCTTTGATGTTCTGTTATTTGTCGGAGGACATATTGACCTTGGATAAAATTTCGGGATTTTACACGCTTATGGTATTCTCGAGCTAATCCCCTCTGATAATTCTCCATTTTTTGGAGTGCCACTTCTCTTTTTTCTTCCAAGTCATCCAATTTTTGTAACATGAGATCTGAATTTAGGTTTTTCTCCCATGCTTCTGTTCTGGTTGTAGGCAAAATAACCTCTGTTGGTATTACTGCTTCTGTTCCATAAGCAAGAAGATATGGTGATTCTCCAGTTGAAGCTTTTCTCGTGGTTCTATATGCCCATAATGTATTATGTAATTGTTCGCACCACTTATTATAATATCCATCCAATGTTTTCTTCAGATTTGTTGCAATTGTTTTATTTGTGGATTCTGCTTGCCCATTACTTTGTGGGTAAAAAGGTGTAGATTTATGTTTTTGAATATTATATGTTTCAAATAACATATCAATATTCTTCCCCTGGAATTGTTTTCCATTATCAGAAACTATCGCTGCTGGAATCCCGAACCTACAGATGATATTCTCGAATAAAAATGTAAAAACATCAGTGTCTCTGATTCGCGCTAGTGCTTTTGCTTCTACCCACTTGGTGAAATAATCGGTGGCCACAATTAAGTATTTTCTTTTCTTTGTGCCTTCAGCTAATGGTCCAACTATATCGACTCCCCATTTTGCAAATGGCCATGGGCTAAGTATTGAATTTAATTCCGTAGCTGGTGCTTTGATTTTCTTACCAAATCGCTGACATTCTTCGCACCTTCGAACCATTTCTTCCGAATCTTTCAACATGGAAATCCAATAATAACCCTGCATTTTGGCTTTTAATGCTAGCGATCGTCTTCCGCTATGGTTTCCTGCATCTCCGTAATGTATTTCTTTGAGAATTCGTAATCCTTCTTTTCGTGATAAACATCGAAATAATGGTCCAAGAAAAGAATGTCGATAAAGAATTCCATCTCTAAGTTGGTAGCTGTTTGATTTAAGTTGAATTTTCCTTGCTTCTTTAGAATCTGTTGGTAATTCTTTATTTTGTAAATATTGATGTATCGGGACTCTCCAATCTGGCTCACTTGGTTGATCATTTTCTTGTTGCGATGTAGATGTGGCATTTTGTATGGCTGAGTCATCGATACCGTCTTCCTCTATGTTATTTAATATTTGTGCTCTTATGGATGGCTCATATATTCTCCCGATTTTTAGTGCTTTAGTATTTGGATCATTTACCATGGATGAGATATATGCCAGTGCGTCCGCATGTCGATTCTTTTCACGAGACAGATGTCGAAAAATAATATTTGGAATACAAACTGTTAAACTTTGTACAAGATTTTTGTATCGTTCCAAGTCCTCATCGACCGTTTGATATTTTAACTCGATCTGTCTAATCACCAGCTGCGAGTCACTTGTGAGTCTTACGTCACTTATTCCTAATTCAATAATGAGTTTGAGAGCATGGACCACTGCTTCATATTCTACTATGTTATTCGTATGTTCTTCGAACTCAAGTCGAAATGAGTGTACCATACGTTCTCCCTTTGGCGCTGTAATCACGATACCTATTCCTGCTCCTTCTTTATTTCGCGACCCATCAACAAAAACCTCCCATCGTTGTGAACTATTTGAATCTAGTATCTCTACTGGTTCTTCTTCTTCACACCCCGGAAGTCCTTGAATTTCATACTCTTCCTCGATTGGAAAATCTGCCAAAAAATCAGCTAGAACTTGGGATTTCTGCGCAGTTTGTACCTCATAAACAATGTTGTATTGTTCTAGCTGAGCGTTCCATTTTGCTATTCTTCCTACCTTCCCTGTATTCTTTAAAACTGATTCCAATGGAGCTTTGGTTAAAATACGAACATAATGAGTGAGAAAATAAGTGCGTAACTTCTGAGTAGCAAATACCACTGACAAAATTAATTGTTCAATCTTTGTATAATTTCTTTCTGCTGAATTCAAAGTCTTGCTGATGTAGTATACAGGTTTCTCGATTTTCTCATTCGTTCGCACCATTACTCCACTAATGGCATTTTCTGTTGCTGCTATGTACAAAGTTAACATTTCTTCTGGTTCTGGTTTTTGTAATGCTGGTAATGTGGCAAGATGTAGTTTTATACTTTGAAATGCTTGCTCACAACGATCGTTCCATTCAAACTTATTTTTCTTCTTAAGTACATCAAAAAAGGGTTTACATCGTTCTGATGACCTTGCAATAAATCTACTTAGTGCAGTCAAACACCCATTTAACTTCTGTACACTCTTTATACTGTTTGGTGATGGCATATCCGTTATTGCTTGTATTTTTGCTGGATCAACTTGAATTCCATCTTTTGTAACCAGATATCCTAAAAATCTCCCTGATGTAACACCAAAAATACACTTTTCTGGATTTATTTTCATCTTATACTTTCGTAGTGCACCAAAAATTTCAGCCAGGTTTCGCAAATGATCACCAGATAACTTGCTTTTCACTAACATGTCATCCACATAAACTTCTAAAGTTTTTCCGATCCATGGTTTGAATATTGCGTCCACTAAACGTTGATATGTTGCTCCTGCATTTCGTAACCCAAATGGCATTTTGGTGTAACAATACAATCCCCGTGGAGTGAAGAACGATGTATGTTCCTGATCCGCTTCTGCTAACGCTATCTGATTGTATCCAGATTGTCCATCCATGAATGATAACATCTCATGTCCTTCAACAGCATCTACTAATTGGTCGATGTTTGGGAGCGGGTAACTATCTTTTGGACATGCCTTATTTAGATTGGTGAAATCTATACAAATTCTTACTCCACCGTTCTTCTTCGGGACAATTACCATATTAGAAATCCATGTAGGGTATCGTACCTCTCGAATGAATCCTGCACCTAAAAGTTTTGCTAATTCTTTTTCCACTTGTTCATGATATTCTGGTGCGACTTTTCGTATCCGTTGGCGAAAAGGAATTGCATCAGGATGTATGTTTAATTCATGCTGGACGATGCTGGGATCGATCCCCGGCATGTCTTCTATTCTCCAAGCGAACACATCTATATATTCACAAAGCAATTTGACTATCTGTTGTTCCACATCTGATTTTATTAATGTCCCAATTCGCACTTGCTTGGGGCATTCTGCGGTGCCGATGTTTATGATTTTTGTTTGCTCTACTGGGGTGAAAACTGGTTTTGGAATCCCAATTGGAGTTGGGGTTCCCTTTAATTGCTACATCGCCCCTTTTTGCGGCTGGTTTTCCAAATTTTCTTGATTTTTGCTGTTCTCTCCTTTTTCACTTTCTATTTTATTTTTTGCATTTTTTTCTAGGTATTGATTTATTTCCTCTTCCTTTGCTTTAATTCTTGATTCTTTTTTCTTTTTACATTGTAAATGCTCCCGTTCTTCATTTATTCTTGTCTCTGCCATTATACAAAGTTTAGCATCTTCTTGATCACCCTTTATCTCCATCTCTCCTCGTGGTGTTGGAAATCGTAGATACTGATGATAAGTTGATACTACACCCTTTAATTGATGAACCCATCGTCTTCCAATTATAGCATTGTACGGGGATGGTGCATCCACAACACTAAATCTTGTCAGAATGTTGATCGGTCCGGCCGATACTTCAAGATCAATTTCTCCCTTTGGCTTGGACGATATTCCATTAAATCCATAAATGACAAATCGTGAAGTGATGAGTTGATCTTCTTTAAAACCCATTTTACAAAATGTATTGTAGAACATCACATTTAATGAACTGCCCCCATCCAAGAGTATTTTCTTGACATTCCAACCAGATATCAATAACGTCAACACAAGAGGGTCATTATGCATTTCAATTTCTTGATTTACTTCTTGTGCAGAAAATGTTAATGGATGTGCCATCCAATCCTCCCATAATTCTACTTGCCTTCCTTGAACTCTAAAGGCCTCGTGGTTCCGAATTCTCTTGCACAACTTCTTGTTGATTGCTATATTCAAATCTGTATCACACTTTTCCACACATGAAATCATATTAATTGTCTGTTTGTTATATGGAATATGTATTGCTTTGCCTTCATCATATTTTTCTGATGGTTCAATTTTTTGAACAAATTCCTTCAATTCTCCAGCATCGACCATTCTTTGTGCCAATGTTATAAAATTTCTACAGTTGTTTGTTGTATGTCCTTTGTAGTTATGGTATTCACAATAGTCTTTGGAGTGTTGTGTATGTTCCGGTTGATTTCCCTTTGTTATTGGCCATTGAAAACCTGGTCGATTCTTCAAAATGTTGAATAACCTGAAATATGAAACATTAAGCTTGGTAAAAGTTCTTTCTCGAAATTGTTGAGCAAAATTTTTTCCATTCCCTTGTCGAGGATGTTTTGATTCTTTTGATTCAACTTTTGGAGGACATTTCCTTTTCTGTTCTGGTAATTCTTCAACTGAATTTGTTCTCCTTGTATTTCCTTGATTTTCAGAATTAATTCTCGATCCTTGATCCTGTATATCTTGGAGTCTTGCACATGTTTCTATTATTTCTCTCAATTTGCCTTCAGTTTTTGGATTATTTCGATGGATTTCAACAAAAAGCTGACTCTTCCGATCTACAATCCCCCATTTGTAATGGTTTATAGCTGTCATTGGGTCTAAATCACCTATTGCTTGACATATTGAATGCCATCTAGTTGTATATGATCGGATCGATTCTTCTGGCCATGACATTAAAGAATAAAGTCTGTCCTCCCCTGAATCAATTGGTCTGTTATACATGTATGCCTCTAAAAATTTTCTGGCCAGTTGTGCATAATTATTGATAGAATTTTCCGGTAATCTGTCGTACCACAATAATGCTGTTCCTGTTAAACTTGACGGAAAACATCTGCACATGATCGCTTCATGACCGTCCCATCGCGACATTACTCGGTTATAATACTTTAGGTGCGATGTTGGATCCTTGGTTCCATCGTAACATTCGAACGCTGGAATATTATATTCTCTTGGTAATGACACACGCGTTAAATGTTGCGCTAACGGTGTTCGCTTTGCTTCTTTCAATACCTCTTCTATCCTTCCCCCCTCTTTATTTTTTAATCCTTTAATTTCCTCCTTCATTTGTTCCATCGCTTCCAAACATGTTTCCCATTGGGTTCGTTGAAAGTCATTTTCCTGTTGTCTTCTTACCCGAGATGTCGATCCTGCTAACACTATTCTTTGATCTGGATTCCGCTGTTCATTTCTTGATATTTGTCTAATCGACATTGGCTCCTGATTTCGTACTCCAGTCACAGTTGGTCTTTGTTCTCGCTGAATTACATCTTTTAAAACTTGATTTTCGGTTGCTAGTAACTCAATTTGATGCTTGCTTGCTCTTTGTTCCTTTCTTATTTCCTTTATTTCTTCTAATAGGTCCTGTATTTGTCGTGTCTTTCTTCGAGAACTCTCATGATCTGAAGAGAAATTCTGAACCACAGTATTTGACATCAATTCTTGACTTGGGGTATGATTTCCCTCAATACTTTGTTGTTGTCCTGAATCACTCCCTTCTTCTAGTCTATTTTCCAAGCCTTCATTACTATTTTGGTTCCAAGAATTCGCGTCTTGAGACATATTTTCTAGAATTTGCTGTTTCTTCACTATCTTTTGCCTTCTCGATCGTTTTCCTTCCTCGATATCTAAAAATTTCTCAGAAAATTAGTCAAATGAACTCTTATCTATTAAATCATAAGAGATTCTAATTATTATTTTAACTGTAAACTTTCCCTATCACAAATCCAGCTTTTCCTTCTTCATAAAATTTTTGTTTCATATTTTTATCTATTTTATTCCTCACAAGGTATTTTTCATGTTAATAAAACATACTTATGTAAATAAGCCTTACTTTTCACATCTTGCAAAATTAAATTTTCCCATCTTTTCTTACAATTTTTTTTTTCTTTCCTAGATGATTCATTTTTTTTTTTTCTTTCATTAAATCCCTTTTTCATTTATCAGGTAGGATAAATCCTTTTTTCGTCCCTGTTTCTAGCGCCAAATTGTTTAAGCCAAAAATTCCTTTCAGCTAAACAACCAATCAAACTCTT
>JAJJMC010019063.1:2051303-2087540 GCA_023531435.1 Papaver californicum
CCATTTTTGGGCCCCACCATTTAAAGTTATGTGAGGGGACGGTTTTTATGTAACCTTTATAGGAAGACTATCAAAAAAATTTTATAAAATTAAGAGTTTAAGACGCAGAAAATCTTCCCTTTGAATGTTTGTTGGTTTGTCCATCACCAGCCAGTAGTTGCATTATTACCATAGCGTATAAAATCTTCCCTTTGATGATTTAACCATGGCGAATGCTGCAGGTATGTGATGAGAGATTCAAAGGAAAAAATTTCCTTTTGCGCCTAAATATCTTTTGATGTGGTTTCGGCTGAAGAATCTGAAGCTTGTGCAGTTTGGGCAGCTCTCAAGAAAGCAGTTGAACTGAAGAGATCCCACATAATAATTGAGAGTGATGCCAAGAATCTGATGGATCAATTCTCACAGGAATTTTCGATGAGAACTCAAGAACAAATGCAATTTTCAAAGACATCAATTATTTTGCTTCTCTTTTTGTTGTTTGCAAATTTTCCTTCCAGCCTCGATGTTGTAATTTTGTAACTCATGCTTTGGCCCACTGGGCTAAAGTTAACTCTTCTCTTATGTTTTGGTCAGTTCCTCCTATTTGGCTCAGACCAATAGTTGAGGCTGACTATTAGCCTTGTTGAAGGCCCTTGCTTAGAAAAAATAGAAAAAACAGAAAAAAATAGCTTCATTATTACCTTAAATCCTCTAGTCTAAACCAAGTTTTTGGAATATATGTTGTACCCAACAAAACACTCGCTAAATATTTTCTATTGTTTTCTTCTCCCGCCTGCGTAATTTTATTTAATTGATATTCATACTAAATCAACGAACGGGATCGTGAAACAAAAGAGCTTAACAAGCATTTTTGATAAATCTTTTACACCATTGGATGTTATTAATCTAACGTTTTATATTATGGCCGATGTGAAGATTCTAACATACTTGTTTTTTTTCTTTTTGGCTCAATTTTAACGGAGCCAAAATGTGATATCCAAAAATAAAAATAAAATATTAACCTATTTTATCGGTAAAACGGTAATAAAAAAACCCTCAACTGGAGAATACTCTTATAAATTTGAGGATACTCACGGTTATATGGGGTTGGATTTTAACTAAGAGTTTTTTTTTAATCATAAAATGTCCATACTACCCTTTATATTAATAAAAAGAAAAAGAAAACCTAATTCGTTATCCCCTATTCAACTACCGACTTCTTTCCTCCCCCTCTTCTCTTCTTCCATATATTTATAAAGTTGTCAGCATCTCTATCCTTTTCATTTTGTTCGATTGTACATTCGGTTGCTAAGCTCTATACCACCAATGTACATTCTGTTTGATGATTATATTGCACATATCATATTTATAGTTCATTCAAATCATGAAATCATATTCCCTTTGTCCTTAAAAAAGTGAAAGTGTCTATTTTTTAGGGACTGAGGTAGTAGTATCTAAAGCGATATTATATTAAAAATGACTTTTTTACAGGCTAATTGCTTGCCGAATTTTATGTGATAAATTTGTATCTCTAAAACGAATTATACACATACGTATGTTGTTTCGAATTATCCCTGAATCACGAGTCGTCAACCTAATAGTAGACAGGGTGTACATTCCACCAAAATGAATAATACTTATGAGTTTATCGTCCCAAAATTTTTACGTACCCCGAATTACTAATTAGGCTTGTGAGATTATCCATGTTAATGGAAAATGGAAAATAGAAAAAAATCATAATCACATATATTTTTCCCTGACTTTGTCGATTTTTATTTGTCATAATTTAATTTGATGTATCACCTAGTAATCTATAATATGATCTTCCGATGGTTCTTCAAATTAGAGAAAATTAGCATTTAATTACAGACAATCATAAATGATCAATCAATCAAACTAGTTCGTTTTAACTTCTGCAATAGTAAATATGACTAATAGCCTTAAAAAATCATTATATCTATCAGCAAGAGAAGAAGGAATTAAGTCAAGAAGCCAATGAGCAAAAAATAATTATATTAATTAGAAATTGGTTCTCGTATATTCGGTTAGAGAAAAAACTTGGTTGATATTTTTTTTTCTTTGGATAATATCTTTTAGCTTGGTTAATTGAGCTGAATACAAAGAATTATATAAGTTAGGATTGCCACAAAAGCAAAATATAAACCGTTAGATTGGTGATAGTCAGTGGTTTAAAAGATTTTTCAAACACTTTTGTTACATGATCTCAATCAATAGCAAATATCAAGTCCTACATCACGAAACTTTAGGTCAAAAAAAAAAATCATGTTACCATATGACAGAAGTATGGAATATAAAGAGGTAGGGAAAAAAAAACTTTTTATTCATTAGATATCAATATAATACCATTACATAGATTTAAGCCTATCTTTATAGGCCAGAGAAACTAGATCTAACTATGTGTCCCACCCTCAGCACAAGTTCATACAACAGTCCCCTTTGTAGCGGTCTAATAGCAGTGTTTCAAACATAGTTTTTTATATTTTGTGTTTTAAATATAATATTTTTTATGAAGTTTGTCACATGTAGTTCTCTCTTTAATGACCGTTTTTCCTAGGTCAATTGCCTCATTAGGAAAACCTAGAGAGTCAAAACCTAAACTAAGAGAAAAAGAATATAATATAAAGAAAACTTAAAATAAAATTGGACTTACATATGTTTCCTAGTTTAAAATTTAACAAGGAAAAATTCAGTTGGACAAAATTTTGGCGAAGGAAAAATAGTACAACGCGATAAGTCCAGAAATATTCCTTTGAATGAATAACCATACATAGTATCCTTTTTATGCTTTATGGGTGATTGAAGAAAACCCAGTATTGATATACAATAGTAGTATCAGTACTACTAGTTGGCTTGTGCTAACTATTGTTATATAAACCTTGTTTTTTTGTGTTAATTCTGGACATTGTTCTGATTGACAAATATCGCATATTTTTTATCTCGAAATTGTTCTGCAAAAGCAAAACAATTTCAGGTATTCAAAACTCTATGTATACCTTGTTGTTATTGTTGTCCCACTAAAAACCTTGTCGAGTAACACAAAAATTGTGAGTAAATATAATCTCTACCGAAGGAAAAAAAATTACAACATACCATTTACATTTCGAAGTAAAACATGTTGACATCACATCATTAATTCCTCGTGGGATGTCGATGATTCTCCCTGGTAGCATTCACGGGTGTATAGACAAATTTCTTAGTCATATATATCTTTACATGACGTGAAAAATGACTTAACGATTAACTGTGACACATTTTCATTAAAAATCTCATATATATGTTTTGTAGATATAAATCAAACCATATCAATGGTTCCTTTTAGGTGTATGAGTACATTCCTGATACCTTTCCAATAACGTTGCATCAGTGTTTTGATTTATCTAAATAGCAAGTTCACTGAGGATACAAGTATAATAATGCATTTATTGCACTTAGATAGTGTAATTTATCTCCCAACACATTCTCATCATCTTCCTTTTGAAAAAATAATAGTCATTCATTTAAATTTAAACCTCAATTAGTCATAGGAGTGCTAGCCGGATGCATGTTATTAAATTATCTAACGATATTTTGGGCATATGCAAACTGGTGGAATAATATACCACAATTATGGAGAAGATTATGAGACACTTCTTATGGGGTTATTCTAATCAGAAACCTATGGGATGGAAAAAAATTTGTTTATCCAAAAAAAAGGAGGACTATGAATTAATAAGTTAAAACCGATGAATGAAGCTCTTCATGCTAAATGGATGTGGAGATATGGTAACTAAGAAACAACTATGTAGATGAGATTAACCAACTACAAGTTTGGAGGCAGTTCAAAATCTTTCTTTCCTAACCTTCTAATAAGATTGTGAGTAAGAAAGTCTTTGGTCTTGTATCCTTAAGTGTATACCTCAAGTGAAGCAGAATTCAATTATTCATGTCCATAATTGCAACAAATATTTGTTTTCGCCAGTGCCTTTTTTCCTGTTATTTTTACGATTAATATATTGAAAGATGTCATTATTCAAGAAACGTTGGATTATAGCAAAGGAAATGATAGAAGTTTGACTATACTAAAATCTTATCTCAAGAGGAAAAGGAGGGAATTTCAAATCCAGTGAGTGGTGATGATCATATAATTTGGCAAACTTCCAACTCCTTCAAGTATTTGACTGCTACAAAACCCTTGAAGATGATGGTTTGCTATTATTTTTTCATAAGAGTCTTTGGAATCCAAAATTTTCTCAGAAAATCATTTTCTTTCTATGGATTCTTTTTTACAACGCAACTCCTACAGTTGATACTTATATGAACTCAAATATATTATTTCTGGCCACATTTTACATATTGTAAGTCATATGGATTCTTTGTTACACTAATTTTGATACTTACATGAACTGAATAATGGTCAATGTGTGTTTACTTCGACTTATTAAGTGTGCCATAGCGTCTGGCCAGAAATATATTATTTCATATGGCTTCACACATATGTCCTGCTATATATGCTTGACCACTTACATATTTTCTTCCTCATTCTTTCATGACCATCCATCGCCTCTTGTTGATGACGTGAAAAACGGTGTTTGACCTACTCAATGCTTTCATCCGGCATAATTTATTCATTTAAGCATGTCAACACTGGATGACATATTTGAACTCTTACTGCTCACCTGAACATATCAAAATCTTGACATGAGGCCTAAATAAATATACATTTATTTTCAGTATGCCTGCGCCTTTCAATCCTAACTAGTCTTCTCAGATTCATCAAGACTAGTTATTCATGTCTAGTCAGGCATGACAAGTCGTAAGTCAACTTGAGCAGACAAGTCACAACTTGACTTCACGCTAAGTAGTATTTTCTACTAAAAATCATACGAGACATCAAAGATTTCATAAATATGAGGATACTCACTAGGGTATTGGTTTGACGGTCTACGACACGCGGTATAGCAATATGCCTATTAAAGGAAAGTGTCTGGAATGTTTGATGGCTAGTTAAATAGAGGAGTGGTGGGTGTGTAACCGTCCGGTCATCCTCAAACTAGTGGAGGATGGTTTTCGACACATTCTACCCCACTTCACTACTACTTTACAACCACCATATTCTATAAAGACAGGGTGAACGGTTACTGTTATGCTATTATAAATAGATTCCTCAATCTATTGAAATCGAAAAACACACAGAGGGTACGAGATAAAACATACGTCGACTATCTGATTTTCATAAAAATCTTTCTCTCAGTCATACACAGAGAACTTTTCATGTCATTACATACCCATCACACCTAATAGAGTTGAATACTCTGACTTCAACACTTCATATGCTTCCCTCCCTAAGACCAACCCTTCTCCTTCCTTTTTGACCGAAACAAGATTCGAACGGCCATTCATTGGTTTAGGCATATCTTGCGTGATTTTGATCTCTCGAATCTAAAAATTACCTCCCTAGTCCATTTTTTGTAAGGATTAGATAAATTCTTATCATCTTACCCCATCTTTACATTTTACCCCTAAATTCGTTTTTACCCACAAACAATGGTGAATATGTCTTACTGAGGTATGTGTGGTCTTGTCACTTTAACGATATCAATGCACATTCTGAAATTGATTATTATTTTTTACATCATTACACTTGTTTAGTATAAGAGTCAATATGAGATGGAGTAGGAACGTACCACGACAATTCGTGTCATTCCCTTGGGAAATTCTTTTACATATCTCCCTATAACGACGGGAGGACTGTCTCATCACAGTGACAATCCGTAAATCTAGCGTTTAAGATATTGCATGTAAAATGTTTCAAAGTGCGGATAATTTTTGGGAATCCATATCCAACATAACTACTTAATCGTTTTGAAGACCCGTCATAGTACAATGTGTGGTCGTAGTGGCACATATATAGTACAACCAAAATTTTTGTAAGAATACAAATGTCAGTCTTATGTCTAGTTACCAGCTGGTACGCAGAAAATGGTTGACCAAAAGTGGGTTCTAAAATGAATAAGTAAAGATGTGTGTAATATTGCATATCCCCCAAGCAGTTATAGGCAAGTTGGTGATGGTAGCCTCTGCGAGACGATGTGGTATAGGATGTTCTACAATGATCCTGTTATACATGCAATGTTTTTCTCAAGTCCTTTAATGTAAATTCTCTAGCATTAACAAGGGAGGTGATCCCTTACATGTATAATACGTGCTCAAATTTTTCAAAAAACACAAATTTTCTTGTGAACATTAATTAATAAAATTTGTCGAAGCATCCACTTGGGCCATAAATCACTTGAATGGTCCTCATTCTGTATGGATATGTTCACAATATCACTTTGTTTCCTTTATAAGAATGCGTTGCTTACCATTTGCATCTTTGGAGGTGTCAATCTTGTGTTACTAAATAAAGACTTTGTAAAATGAGTGACATGCTTTCTTACTTTAAAAGCATATGGTGGGGGTGGGAGGGAAAGTGGTGCATCTAGTATTTTAGAAAACACTAATTGTAAAAGATGCGATCATTTTTCATTCTATCAATATTTTTATATCCCATTGTGACCAGTCAAATAAAGGGATGCCCATCTGAGTTCTTTCAAATATGGAACATCATCTCACGATTAAATTGTCTTTATGGTTATGTCAAAGCGCATGCATTAGTCAATCTCCAGTATTCCATTGTCGGAGACAACATGGATTCAATAATCCATGTATTAGTAATTTACATTTCACTAGACTAATTAGCTCATTAGTTTCTCTAAAATTTTCTTCCTTCCACATTTATTAGAGGAAATTAGTATATGCATTTTTATTCTCACTGTGAGTTTCTATGTGATAATCGTTTGCACAAATATGTTTGGAACTTAAAAAAGTGAAATGCTTACATAGATTATGTGACTTTTAATCTTTACACTAGTTCGGCAACAAAGATTGAGCATTATTTTGCTCGATGATTACTTGTGATGATCCAATCATCGTAGTCACATGGTATTATAAGGAAACAATTCAGCAAGTAGTTGTATATTCCCTGGGAGATTTATGTAATAGATGATGTGAACTCATCACGTAACAAAAAGAAGATTTATCTCATGTACTTTAAAATATTACACTTCGTCCGAATGATATACTTTTCATCTTGATACACAAATGATGCTTATATCTCAAGTGTTTTTAGAGAATTTCAGTCTCGTGGAAATGATATACTTTTCATTCACTCCATAAAGTGGATAACGAGTTTAATTCGACGCAAAATAAATTTTATTTTTTAATTTTAATTTTTAGTTAAATCGACGCCTACTAAACTATCATGCAAATTGGTGTAAATATCAAATAATACAAAATTTAGTTGAATAAAGATAACAAATTAATCAAAATTAGGTAACTCCGTTGACTTGGCAAATAAGTTCTTGTTGCCTCTAAAATTGACGTATAGGTATGACCTTCTCCAATAGGGATGTCAACCGTAGTTAACGGAACAGATAATGGTGGTCCCGTATCCGAATCCGTTATTTTTTACCGGATATTCATATCCGATAATTATCCGATGGATAATAGAAATTCGCTTCTATATCCAAATCCGTTAAGATTAACGGATACCGGATAATCTGATAATTATCCGAAAAACTATATATAAAACAAAAAAACATATAATTTGGTTGTGTATGTTTAATTACTTGTTTTTCACGTGATTCCAAAACTGTAGCACCGAATTAATTTTGATGAATATTCGATTCCTTCATTTCTTTTCGAACAAAATCATCAACACATGTAAAAATTAAGTAAATTTGACTTATAATAGTATTTTTACATACATATATTTATGTTATCGGTTATCGGATAATTATCCTATAGGATAGTAGTATTACCGTATCCATATCCGATAAGGAGAAACTATCCGATAAGACTCGGGCGGATGACGGATATTCGGTTATCCATCGACAGGCTTATTCTCCAATGATATAGTGAGTTTGTTGTCCTTTAAAATCCCAATATATAAGCTTGTAGTTGGATTCTACTATATGATACATGCATTTTAGTGCTTGTACCATTCTCAGTAAATGCTTATACCAAGGTTTCCATCTCTCATTTATATGAGTTAGAATTACATCTTTGTCCCATGCTCGGTAGATATACTATGGTGTGTTTCTTTGCAGAATTCTAGAAGTGTGGTTCATGCTTGGAGGAATAATAAATCCCTTGGACAGTTTGGATGCTTAAATCCACTGGATTTATCCCCTCCCCCACACACACCCAGATTTGCTAGGAAAGTCAAAATGTGATTTATGGGCCTACATTAGTTAAATCCTAAAATCCGTTATAAAATACCTCATAAATCTAGTTTCCTGATGCGTTTCGTGGGTGCAATCAAATTAGTGATCTTGTTTCCACTTAATTAAAGAATAATATAATACAAGTCAAATTCGTTCCCACGAGGAGCGATGTGTTCTAGCTTCCAAATATAATAAAGTAATTAAAAGTTATTAAGATGCAAGCAGTAGAGAGAAATATGATCGAGGAATCCTTCTTCGTTACTAAACATTCATCAATTTAATATGTACATCTACTCATTGTTAATAACAGATTATCACCAACCGTCAGCTAGATCAGTGTTATCCCCGAAGTTCCTTAAATCACTGGACATGAAAGTTCTCGCCTACCAGATTCTAATCGTCCTAACCACCTATTAGTAGATCACTCAGGGTGTAATTTGTTCGAATGCTTTATATTTTGTGAATTTATAGGTTAATCCTAGAAGTTAGACTCTTAGATCAAGGTCCACTTACTAGTGTTGTTCATACACACAATTGCTCCACAAAATCTCTCTGCAAGGTCTCGTGTTCTCTACGTGTGTAAGAGTCAATGGATGATCACTTATCTCACAACTCAATACTATAAATAGATTAAATCAATAAATCAATTCAGTTGGCCACCTAAACAATCTATCAATCAATCATAAACATTCTTTATTGTATAAACGAACGATAATCATATGAAGAACTCAAAATAGAATCATATAATAACCCAAATCATGTCTAGAACTTAGAATTCATCCTCAGTCAATTAGGTTTTTAGCTATTCATGGATGTAAAGGCATCCATGTTATACATATAAGAAAATAGATAAGAAATCGTTACGATAATGGAACCGCTCTGAAACCCTAGCTTTCTCCTCAAGTGTTGTTTATCTCCTCTAAGACTTGCAAAGTTATGTAAAAAGGTGTCTTATTAATGTCTTGGGAGTCTTCTTATATAATACTCTTGATATCTGGGGATTAGAATCTTTCTGGGCCCATATTCTTTCCAAAATAGAGTCAAAATGCGTCAAAATTTTCCCAGGGTGGTGTCAGGTTCGGCTGATTCGATTATAGACATTACCATCCGAACCTGGCAAGTTATTTTTGCTCTAGAAATTTTCAGGTTCGGCTAACTATGGGTAAGCAATTATCAGCTGAATTTTCTCCTAGACACCCACTTCTTTTCGTCCAAAACTTGCTCCAAAGTTCGGCTCACTTCTCCAAACTCATTATTAGCCGAACATTTTACTGCATACTTTGTTCAAAACTCATTTTGGGGTTCAACTATCATCAATGAATCATTCTTTAGCCGAACATTCCCCAGGATACTCGAAAAACCTGATTTCTCGGCTTCAGGTTCGGCTGATTCGTGTTGAGCAATTATCAGCCGAACTTTTCTTAGTAGACTCAATTCTCCAAAGCTTGTTTTTCCCATAACTTCTTCATCCGATGTCGGAATGTCCTTATTCTTTTTACCTTAGCTTCATCTTTCAATTCTATTCAAGATGGTGGTGCAGAATTCTGGGTTTGAACAACTTCCAAGTAGTCTTTGATGCATCTTGTTTGTGCATAAATTAATTAAGATATTTTCCACGAATACTAGTAAGTAATATAGTGGTAGTAAGGATTGTTCCCACGAGGAGCTGTGAATTATTATTTGTCTTTGACTTCTTATGTAACCAAGGGGGATTGTGATGAATTAAACTAAGTAAGCTAACAAAATAAAAAACAAAATAAATAAAGACTGAGATTAAGGTGAGAAAATACTGGTTAGAGGTTTCATCTTTCGTCGCCAACCATGCTCCACAATCGATTAGAATCAACATCCGTTTGCTCTTCATACCAATATCCCTAGAGCACCCCATCGGGAGCATACTCCTATAAATTCCTTATGTCATCACATTCCATAATGATGAATATGTGAAGACTACTCAGCGAATAACCTTCCGCAATGTGTTATTGAGTTTAATCCTCCAAGAGAATTAGGTTCTTTGAATTAGGCTAATCAATGCAATAGAAGTACTATGAGTATTCTATTTAACATTGTTCAAGCTTCTACATACAATCACACGAAGTTTTTGAATACAATTAGTAATCAAACTATGCTACTTGCAACCGAGTCTATCGACTATTTCGTATCTCCAAACCCTAGTTCATCTTTAGATATGAATATGTGTCCACTGAGTATGCATCCTTAATAAACAAACCTCCAATCATACATGGTGATATTAAAAAGTAGAACATGAACGATAAAAAAAGATCTTGAATATTGATAATAATCAGCCAGATTGATTCATATGTTTAGGACTTCTGATTACATCCCCACCAATAGAAGAATTAACTAATAATAGGTTTACTAAAACCCTTGGAAAATATATATAAAAAAAAGAATGGTTTCCCCCTAAGGGGAAAACCCTAGGTTTTTTATTTGGAAGATTTGATATATGAGAGGTATAATATTGTGTAGAGATCTAGATATATTGTTTGAGCCTTAAATGTCTTCTTTTATAGCCTTCAATGTTTGACCCTCAAGTATCCTCTCCTTATAGGGTTTAGAATCCTTCCCTAACCATGTTTCATTTCTTTAGAAGTCTAAAACGCATCAAAACGGATCCGGTAGGTTAGCCACAGTCGGCATGGTCGATTTCCATGAGCAATGCCGACTTTAGGACCAAAATAGCTCTAATTCTCTGTCCCAAAACTTGCTCCAGTCAGCATGATCGATTCCCAATGAACCGTGCCAACTCTAGGGATTTAAAATCCAAGTTTTCTGTCCGAAAAAGTGTTCCAGTCGGCATAGTTGGAAGCTGTGCCGACTGGAATGTTGTAGATGACTTTTTTCTTGCTTCGGCTGTTTTTCTCATAACTTCTTCGTCCGAACTCGGAATGACCTCATTCTTTTTACGTTCACTTCGTATTCTCGTTCTATTCAAAATGGTATAAAGAAATTATGGATTTAAATGAGTTGAATTTGGTCTTTGGCCCTTCTCCATTGGTAGAACTTGACTTCCTTGTTCATTTCGTGTTGAAATGAACTCCTTTCTTCTTCTTTGGTTGAATATACTTCAAAAATCCTAAGAAAATCATAAACAAACAAAATAAAATTATAATGATATTAACTAACAATAAAGCAATGAATTAGAGCGTCCAACTAATGCATGTAATGCACCTATTATTCTTCATTTGTAGACTCAATTTCCTTTACACTTTTGTAGTTATTTCTTTGATTCTGGATGATCCACCTAATATAAGACATAAGATAGAAAAAAAACTTAATAGCAAGTAATATGCAAGAATTATAGCAAATATTGGTATGGATTTGACACTAAAACCATATGGAGTATGCACTTATCAAATTCCCCCACACTTAGCTTTTGTTAGTCCTCGAGCAAACTACTATCTAGAATAAACTAAACTAAACTAAAATTTAACAACTCCATTTCGTCGAGGACATGGTTACAATTAGCATGTGTAACAAGCCTTTAAACCCCTAGGTGTTCCTAGTGGATGAGTTATAGTCTCGTGAGGATTTACAAGAGGTATACCCACAAAACCTAAATTCCAACTTTCAAACGTTCCAGAGCACATGCATCCAAAGAGCTACGGAGACATAAAGTTTCTGCACACTAATAATAAGAAGTTAAAAATGCTAAAGAACATTATTCTCATGCTTAACTCTTGAGTTAGGAGAAAACCACCATATGAAAGAATCCAGGTTCAAGAGCGACCGAATAAGTATTCTGCCTCACCAATAGAATTTTATGAATTTGACATTCAAAAGATGCACTTTATAGTTTTAACGTGTGCAGGAAGGAGTGAAGATAGAAATACTGCACACGTTGAATGGTGGGAAGGAAAGGTAACCTTCCGAATTTTATGAAGATTTTATCCCATAGACTGGGACAAAAAAGAACCTTTTTTCATTTTTTATGATGACCTCTAAGAAAGGAAATCAACCATTGTGTAAGGATGGGAACGCTTACTTACCTTCTCACCCGATCTACAATCAACACCACTCTCACAGCATCCAATAGAAACGTCTTCGGTCTTCAACTGTTGATGATGAACTCTTGAACTTCGTAGAACCTTTATAATTGTAACTTTTTTCCTCAAATTCCTTGTTGTTTGAAACTTCTCTATAGATTTCTTCTTTCCACGGCCTTATTGAATGAATACAAAAACAAATATACACTAAAGCAAATATAAAACTTTTTTTTTCTTTTTTTTTTTCTCTTTTCATTTTTTTTTCTTGAAGAACTCAAAAAAATGAAACTAAAATGGCCATGGGATAAGGACTTTACCACTTGATTCTTCAAAACTTGTAGTGTCTCGATATCATAAACTTTACTAACTCTTATCTTTTGATTTCTTTCACTCTTGTACATAAGTCTTCAACATGATATAGAATTCTGCTCATTGTCTTGTTATTTTACTTGAATATGAAATTTGATCTTTCTTGTATTGTTGCTTGTAAACCTTGAACGCCTTCAACTTTCCTTTAAATTTTTGATGTTTCGCTTGTTGATGATGGTGTTTCTATGGACCTGTTATTATCGAGAGAATGGTGCCAACTGCAAACAAGACTACAAGATAAAGTTAGCAATTTTGGTGACACCCTCATGATTGATAAAAATAGCACTCAAGAGATCAAAAAATAGTGCTAAATTTGGTGCGAAGTTGGGTAGCTCATCATTTTACCCAGAATTTGCACAGATGAAACACTCTAAACGGACAATTTAGACAGGTACAAAAAATTGAAGGTTTGGTGCCTCACTCATGGGTATTGAAAGATCAGCTTCTCAATACTGTATTATCTACCGGCGGTTTAAGTACCTTTTTATCAACTCTAGCCTCTCAACAACTAAGCAATCCGAATATAGTTCTCTAATACTTCTAAGTTCAGTTATTTCAGTTAGAAATCCGTACGTAAACTTAGCTAGAAGTATACAAAGTGACTCTAAAATCTCTAAAAGTTTGAGGTTTCCATGCAAATATGTACATAAAGTTTAAAAATCTTACCTACAAAAGCAAATACTAAAAATCTATATGCTTAACCACTCCCCCACACTTAAACTTTACATTATCCTCAATGTAAATTGACTCTTCCAATGTAAAATCAAGATGGAAAATCCTAACATAATATGAAAAACTAAGAAAAATCAAAAGATAAAGATAGAAATACAAAACCAATGGGTTGCCTCCCATGCAGCGCTTGGTTTAAATTCGCCATCCCGACTCTCAACTTTCCCGTATTACTCCTCCAGAGGGAGAAAATCTTGAAACTCGAGCACATCTACATCCACATAAGCGATGTTTTCGTAGTATGCTTTAATCTATAGCCATTGGCCTTGGAACTTGTCCCATCTCGGAGACTAGTAATATCTACTGCACCATGAGGAAAAACATTAATAACAATATATGGTCCAATCCAGCGGGACCTTAGCTCTCCAGGAAATAGTTTAAGACAAGAATAAAATAAAAGAACTTTCTGTCCACAACAAATTTTTTTTGAGAAATCTTCTTATCATGAAAAAGTTTAATCTTCTCCTTGTATATATAGAACACTCGTAAGCATCGTTACGTATCTCTTCTAGCTCATTAATTTGTAGTTTCCTTTGCTTCCCCGCTTTATCGTACTCCATGTTGCACATCTTTACTGCCCATAAAGCCTTATGCTCAAACTCAACTGGAAGATGAAAAGTTTTGCCATAAACCAACCGATATGGAGATATTCCAATCGGTGTCTTGTATGCCGTTCTATACGCCCATAAAGAATCATTGAGTCTCAAGCTCCAATATTTCCGTGTAGTATTGACGGTTTTCTCTAAAATGGACTTGATCTCATGATTTGAAATGTCAGCTTACCCATTAGTTGTGGATGATACGGCATACCGACCTTGTGAGTTATGTTGTACTTCTTGAGAAGAACATGGAAAGATTTCTGTAAGTGTGAACCACCATCACTGATAACCACACGGGGTGTGCTATATCTAGTGAAAATATTTTCCGTTACAAACTCACAAACAACTTAAGAATCATTAGTAAGGGTGACTTTAGCTTCCACCCATTTCGACACATAATCCACAACAAGAAGTATATAAAATTTTCCATACAAATTAACAAAATGGCCTATAAAATCAATTCCACACACATCGAATATTTCTACATACAACAAGAATCGGTGTGAGTGGCATTTGATTTCGAGCACCTAGATTGTCTGTTCGTTGACATCTATCACAAGATTTACAAAAAGCATATGCATCCTCAAATAGGGTGGGCCAATAAAAGCCACTCTCAAGAACTTTGAGAGCGGTACGTTTAGAACTAAATTGGCCACCACAAGCATAAGAATGACAAAAAGATAGAATGGATTGAAATTTAGAGTTAGGTACCCACCTGCGGATAATTTGATCAAAACCGTATTTCCACAAGTAGGGTTCATCCCACAAATACTGCGTGGATATCTTCTTAAGCTTAAGCTTTTGAAAATTAGACATTGTATTAGGTACTTACCTTGTAACTAAGTAGTTCAATATATCAGCATACCAAGGTGTTGAATCTTCTATCGAGAAAAGTTATTCGTCTGGGAATCGATCATATAAGGGAAATTCTTCCTCAGAAACAACAAGTCTACTAAGATGATCTGCAACTATATTCTCAACACCTTTCTTGTCTCTAATTTTTATGTCAAATTCTTGCAACAACAAATCCAACGTATAAGCCTTGGCTTAGCTTCTTTCTTCTTGAGTAGGTACCTAAGTGTTGCGTGGTCAGAGTAAACAACAACCCTGGTACCCACCAAATAAGATATGAATTTTTCTAGTGTAAAAACAATAGCCAACAACTCTTTCTCCGTGGTAGAATAGTTGATTTGTGCATCGTTTAGGGTCCTAGATGCATAGTAAATCATGTGGGACAATTTATCCATCCTTTGACCCAAAACGTCTCCAACTGCATAGTTACTCGCATCACACATCAACTCAAACGGTAAACTCCAGTCAGGTGACTTAATAATGGGTGCATGGATCAAAAATTCTTTCAATCTGGCAAAAGCATCCTTGCACTCCCTATCAAAATTGAAGGTAGCCTCTTTTTGCAACAATTGCATATCGGCATTGAGATTTTGGAGAAATCTTTGATAACCCGTCTGTAAAAACCTGAATGACCAAGAAACGAGCGAATCTCCCTCACCGAAGTGGGGTATTGTAAGTTTCTTATTAAGTCTATCTTTGTTTTGTCTACTTCGAGCCCTCGAGAGGACACAATGTGACCGAGCACTATACCATGATTTACCATAAAATGACATTTCTTCATGTTTAGAACAAGATTAGTGTCTACGCATCTTTTAAGCACAAGTTCAAGATTTTCTAAGAAAATATCAAATGGATCGCCATAAATACCTCAATGATGCGTTCCAGGTAATCAGAAAATATACTAACCATGCACCTCTGAAAAGTGGTAGGCCTATTGCAAAGACCAGACGACATCCGTCTATATGCGAACGTACCAAAAGGACAAGTAAAAGTAGTCTTCTCTTGATCCTCCGATGCAATAACAATCTGATTGTAGCCTGAATTACCGTCCAAAAAGCAATAATGTGAATGTCTCGAAAACCTCTCTAACATATGATCAATGAAAGGTAAAGGAAAGTGATCCTTTCGGGTAGCATAATTAAGCTTTTGTAGTCTATGCATACTCTTCATCCTGTCTGAACTCGTGTAGGAACAAGTTCGTCATCTTAATTTTTGACAACAGTGACACCATACTTCTTTGGTACCACTTGTACCGGACTAACCCATTTACTGTCAGAAATTGGGTAAATCACCCCCCACCCCCCACCCACGTAGCAATTTGAGGATCTATTTCTTCATGACCTCCATTATTGGGGGGTTAAGCCTACGCTGAGCATCACGTACTGGCTTGAAATCATCTTCCATTAGGATTCTATACATTCACATTGATGGACTAATGCCTTTGATGTCACCGATTTACCAACCAATATCCGTTTTGTGCTCTTTCAGAACCCTAAGTAGACGTTCTTCTTGTATGTCAGTGAGGTTCTTTGCAATGATCACCAGAATCTCTTCTTTATCACCCAAGTAATCATACTTTAAGTGATCGGGAAGAGGCTTCAATTCTAGTTTAGGTGCTTGCACAGTAGAAGGTAAAGGAACCTCATCACCTACGGGTAAAGAAATATAGGAAATATTACTCGTTTTAGCTTCTTATAATGCCGTCAAGGCACCATATATCTCCACTAGATCTTTGGATAAATCAACGTCCAAGTTTGGCTTCCCATGAACGTCCAATTCAACACTATTATGCAACACGACTCCAAGTTCATCTTCACTCAAATCAAACATTTGTTGTACTAGCGAACCAATAACATCGATAGAGAAACCGAAGTGAACATCACTAGGATAACGCATGGACTCAAATATGTTGAAGCGAATAATCTCCTTATCAAATTCTATAGTGAGTGTACCACTATCAACACCAATATTCGTCTTTGCAGTTTTCATAAACGGTCTCCCAAGTAATAACGAAGTAGATGAACTATTTTCTCCATTCTGCATATCCACAATATAGAAATCAACCGAAAGATTAACACATTCACTTGAACTAACACATCCTTCATGAGTACCTTAGGATATATTGGATTTGTTTGCTAATTGAATGGTAACCATGTCTATTTTAAAGATCTAAGATTCAAAGAATCATAAATATCGGCTGACATAACACTTATGGATGCTCCCAAATCAAGTAAATCACGCTCAAACCTATTATTACCAAGAGTAATTGGCACCTAAAGCCTCTAGGATCCGTACACTTTGCATGCATCTTCTTCAACAACATAGTCGTAGCATTCTCGCCCACCTTAGTGACTTCATTAGGAATCAACATATCCTTCTTTGTACACAAATCCTTCAAAAACTTGGCATATCTAGGCATAGTCTTGATGACGTCAATAAATGGGATGTTGATTTGCACCTTTTTGAAGATATCCATGATCTCCTTATATTGAGCTTCTTTCTTGGACTTGGAAAAACGACTAGGAAAAGGAGGTGGTGTGGTAAAGGTAAGAACTGTATCCTTCGTTTAGCCGGTTGAGATTGGATTTTCCTTTGGCACGGTTTCTTCCTCTAATTCATATTCTAAGTTACCACTAACCTTCTCTTGGTTTTTTGGTTCTTCATCTTGCATTCCACTTCTTAAGGTCACTGCATTAACGTGTTCTCTCGGATTCACAAAGGGTTGTGATGGCAAACTTTTTGATGCTTGTGCCTTGAGTAGATTCACATCAGTTGACAATTGCTCCACTTGAGTCTGCAAGTCCTTAATGGCTGAGTCGGTTTTCAACTGATTCTGATCATCTTTTTGTTAATTTTATTGAAACATAGAAGTCATACCCTGCATGCTCTGTATCATAACGTTGAAATTGTCATCAATGGACGAGCCTTGCTCCTTAGCTTGTGTTAGTTGCTGAAATTTTTGTTGTTCTGGTTGAAAACCACCTTGTCGCCCATAAGTTGGCATAAGAGCTGCAGCTTGCTTGTTCGCATAGCTAAAATTTGGGTGATCTTTCCAACCAGGATTATAGGTATTAGAGTAGTGTTCATACATTAGCTTGGATTAGGGAATAAAACATTAACCTCGGCCTACTCTTCGTATGGTGGAGCGACTATAGAAGCTATATGATGAATTGCCTTTTCAATAGTACTGAACCGATGCTCTGTATTTGAAAACTCTCCTATCTCGCTAACTCTTCTTACATTTGAGTCGTTTCTTGTATAAAATTGTTGTGCATTCGAATCCATACTCTCAATCAAACTAGTTGCCTATGAGATTTTCTTTTCAGTAAGTGAACCACCTGCGGCTGAATCAATCAAATTCCTCTTCTATGGAAGTAATCCTTCATAGAAGTATTGAATGATGAGCGTTGAGGATATGTTGTGGTGAAGGCAACTTTCCAATAACCTTTTGTACCTCTCACAGTATTCATGAAGAGACTCCCCAACAATTTGTAAAATGCTACTAATCTTTTTACGAACAACGGCCGCCTTAGAAGCAGGAAAATACTTCTCTAGAAATAGTTTTTTCATCTCAGTCCATGTTGTAACACTCCCTGGAGGAAGGTAATACAACCGCTCTTCTGCTATATCTATTAAAGAAAATGGGAAGGATTGCAGCATAGCCTTATCACAGTCGTCGGTACCTTGCCCAAGACTTGTCATCTTATGCTGAAATACTTGAAGATGACGGTTCGGATCTTCGCCTGGAAGTCCCTTGAACTTCAGCAAATGGTGAATAAGATTCGACTTCATCTCCACTGTGTCAGTTAGAGTAATACAAAATGGTTGCGAATATAAGCATGAAGACGTTAACTCTCGCAGCTTATTCTCCGGAGGTTGAGGACCACTCATCTCTTCTATGTGATTTTCCTCTTTGTCTGAATCTGAAAATTCACTTGGTGAAGAACTAGGAGGAAGTGGAGTGTTCACTGCTCGAAGCAAGTCTTTTATTAAAGTGCCTGATCGAAGACGTATACCAATGGGACTTGGTTTTCCCTCTTTAAGCATTCACAAAAGAGATTGTTCTTGAAGCCAAAAATATCTAGAAAACAAAGTTAAAAACTAAAAAGAAACCTAAAAACAAAAATAAACGAAAACGAATGACAACTAAAATCGACTGCTCCCCGGAAGCGACGCCAAAATTTGATGTGTATCATGGGTGTAATCAAATTACTGATCTTGTTTCCACTTAATTAAATAATTATATAATGAAAGTCAAGTTCGTTCACGAGGAGCGATTTGTTCTAGTTGTCAAACGTCACAAAGGGGGGTTTGTTTTAGGTTGAAAATAACTAACAAAGTAATTAAAAGATATCAAGATGCAAGCAGTAGAGAGAAATATGATCGAGGAATCCTTCTTCGTTACTAAACATTCATCAAGTTAATATGTACATCTACTCATTGTTAATCACAAATTATCACCAACCTTCAGCTAGATCAGTGTTATCCCCGAAATTCCTTAAATCACTGGACATGAAAGTTCTCGCCTACCAGATTCTAATCGTACTAAACACCTATTAGTAGATCACTCAGTGTGTAATTTGGTCGAATGCTTTATATTTTGTGAATTTATAGGTTAATTATAGCAGTTAGACTCTTAGATCAAGGTCCACTTACTAGTGTTGTTCATACACACAATTGCTCCATAAAATCTCTCTGCAAGGTCTCGTGTTCTCTACGCATGTAAGAGTCAATGGATGATTACTTATCTCACAACTCAATACTAGAAATATATTAAATCAATAAATAAATTCAGTTAGCCACCTAAACAATCTATCAAACAATCATAAACATTGTTTATGGTATAAACAAACGATAATCATATGAAGAACTCAAAATAGAATCATATAATAACTCAAATTATGTCTAGAACTTAGAATTCATCCTCAATCAATTATGTTTTTATCTACTTATGGATTTATAGGCATCCATGTTATACATATAAGAAAATAGATAGGAAATCGTTATGATAATGGAACCGATCTGAAACTCTAGCTTTCTCCTCATGTGTTGTTTATCTCCTTCAAGACTTGCAAATTTATGTAAAAAAGTGTCTTCTTAATGTCTTGGTTGCATTCTTATATAATACTCTTGATATCTAGGGCTTAGAATCCTTCCGGGCTCATATTCTTTCCAAAATAGAGTCAAAAACACGTCAAAAGTGTCGCAGGGTGTTGTCATGTTCAGATGATTTGATTATGGACATTACCAGCCGAACCTGGCAAGTTATTTTTGCTCCATAAAGTGTCAGGTTCTACTGACTTTGATTAATCAATTATCATCTGAATTTTCTCCTAGACATTCACTTCTTTTCGTCCAAAACTTGTTCCAAAGTTCGGCTCATTTCTCCAAACTCATTATTAGCCGAACATTCTACTATATACTTTGTTCAAAACTCATCTTTGGATTCGGCTATCATCATTGAATCATTCTTTATCCGAAAATTCCCATGGATACTCCAAAAACTTGATTTCTCGGCTTCAGGTTCGGCTGATTCTTGTTGAGCAATTATCAGCCGAACTTCTCTTTGTAGACTCAATTCTTCAAAGCTTGTTTTGCCCATAACTTCTTCATCCGATGTCGGAATGACCTCATTATTTTTACATTGGCTTTGTATTTCAATTTTATTCAAGATAGAGGTGAAGAATTCTGGGTTTGAATAACTTCCAAGTGGTCTTCATTTGTAGATTCCATTTCCTTAGCACTTTTGCAGTTATTATTTTGATTTCAGATGATTCACCTAATATAAGACATAAGATAGAAAACAAACGTAATAACAAGTAATATGCAAGAAATATAGAAAATATTGGTATGTATTTAATACTAAAACCATGTGAATTATGCACTTATCATTTCCCTTCCACATTTTACCCACCCTCCCACCATATTACTATCATTCATCGTTGCATCCACAAAGGTAAAAAAATTAAACCCTAATTAGTATTGTTCTTTCTTTCTCCTTGACACATGATATGGGTTTATTTTTGTTAATGTTGATACTTTTATTTTTACGCATCAGGTTGCTTCTATATATTATCATGAGAGTTAGTCAGAATTTGTTTGATTTTTTAAACTTGTAATTTTGCTTATTGCTTTGACTGCTGACGTTTATGTATGTATGTATAAACTTTTAAACGTCATCTCTATATTTAAAGTTAATTTTCTTGAATTGCTTTGCATGAAAACAAATTTTGTGATGTTGAGAAGTGTTTAATATATAAAGTTAAATTTATTTAGTTTTATATCTTCTAGTTTGGTAATAAGAATACATAATTATTCACTTATTCATTTTAAAAGGTTAGATATGGATCCTTTGGAAGATGATTCTCCTCAATCTAATCAAGTCCAAAAAAGAGACAACATTACTTGGACTATTGCAATGGACAAAGAAATGTTGGAAACCTTGAAAGATCAACAATTGTTGGGAAACAAAGCCAAAGGAATCCAAGCATGGTTTTGTAAGCATAATTTGACGAAACTTAATGTCCAAAATCGATTGAACAACAAGAAATCTAATGAAGGGTGTTCAAAAAACCTTATGAGGCTAAGTGGATTTGGTTGGAATTATGAAGAAAAAAATATGCTTATGTCGAATTCTTCTGTTTGGAATGATGTTTTGGAAGTAAGTAATCCTTTTTAATCTTTTAGGAATACACTAGTGTCACTAGTATCTACATCAGTGGTATCTTCATAGTGATTGTTTTGGAAGTAAGTAATTGCTTACTTAGAATCCATAATCATATATAAACATCCTTATATTAGTATTTTTTCTAACTAATTGTTGTTTTGATTATGTCTAGAAGATTAGTTAGATAAATTTCAACTTACCAATAACTATAATATTCCTATAGACTAATTAAGTTGTCAGATGATTTTTTCATGTGTTCTTAATTAGTTTTTATCGATTGAATGCAGGTGAGATCAAAGTTGAAGCATTTAAAAGAACAAACCAGTTAACTTGTATCCTGAGATGGTTAAAGTTTTAGGATATTAACCTGTTATGGGCACTAAGGAAACCACTACTGGAACGATAAATGGAGATAATGAACCATTGCCTCCCCAACCAACTGAGTTAGATTCTCTTGATGATGATGGTCATAATAATGGTCTATATACATCTGCAGAAGGAATGCGTAGAGTTAAAACAGGTGATAAGTGTTCTTCGGCAAGCCAATCGGGTAACAATCTTGAATATCTTAAGAAACAACGTACCCGTTCGATTAGTGCAACTTTGGGCCAAGAAGTAAACGGATTACATAATGAAATTGGATGTGTTGCAAGTGATATGGATAAGAGAAATGAAATGGATAAATCGTACTGGGAAAAAAATATAAGAAGGCATTGGATGAACTTAATTTGGATACTTATACTAGATTAGATGCTATCAACTAGTTACTACTGGACGATGAAAAAGTGAAGTTTTTTTTGGCTTTAAGTTTCGACGACCACTGTGGCTACAAATCATTTCGGGTGTTGCAGAAAACAATTTCTAATGGTTGTCGTTTTGAAGAAAGTTTATAAAGATATCTATAAAGACAATCCAATCTCTTAGATAGTCTATAAAGATATTTATAAAGACAATTTAATCTCTTATTAGCTTCATTAATTTTCTATTAGGAATATTACGATGACAAGGTTTGCTAGAAAATAATTCATACTTGGTTATTCTTTAGCAATTACTTATGCTACTATTAAAATTGTTATGAACTTATAGATTGATTTTGATTATCTGATGACGATGAGGTAATATAAAGTTGAGAAATATTTTTTCTTTTAAGGAAAAATTAACCAAACAACACACGTGACTTACAATAGGAGATTTCTAATAATCGTATGATTTTAAAAGTGATGCTAAACATGACATAAAATTTCAAATACAGGATTTTCTCGAATCCCAGGTTTTTTTATTTTGATATCAAACATGCATGAAATTTGCATGATTCCCAGAATTTATAATTCCATGGGACTGTAAACTCCACAACCAAACACACTATTACTTTTTATCGCTATTAGTGAAGCCAAGACTAGATCTTTGTCCCTATACTAGAAAAAGATTTACATTTTCTACCATAATTTATGTGCTTCCTTTCACATGTTCCAGTATATATACCAACGTGGGTAGGATTCAGCATATGTAACCCACTATTCTCAGGGTTTCCATATTTTAACTTGCCAAAGTTAGCTTAAGTTGAGAAATTTCTTTATCCCCACATGTCTTATATTGTTATTTAAAAGAATCTTACATGCCTCTCAACCACTTATTTTAGGTTTAATAGCTCATTAAAAATCGTGAATCTCTTGTCACCATATTTCAACCTATACTGGTTCTTTAGTTTAATGGATGAAGTGGAAAAAAATGGCATGAAAATGTTTTTCTAAGTCATGTCACCTTTTGTGAATTTCTTTCCACAAAAATTAACATGTGCTAATTTGTAACATATTTTTCTTATAGTTATTGACTCTTTTATAGTCTAACATGTGGAATACATCCTACTGAACATTCAAGTTTGGGGAAAAAAATATCATGAATGTTTCACAAACTTCTTTTAGAGCATTCTGTAGTCTGAAGTCAGTATGTCGCCTTAGAAACATATAAAGAATATACCTTCATCTTTGGACGGTGCATCGTCATATGTAGAAGGTTTTTATATGATGGAAGTATACTCCTTTTCCACAAAAGAGAACTTATAATCAAAGACCCGTTAATGGTGCTCAAGTACTTCTGAGTCCAAAAGGTCAAATTCGAGTCGAGTTGGTTCAGTCGTTTGGACTCAAGCCGATGAAACCATTTTGACTAGACCCGGTATATCATATTTAAGAAAATAAAATGAATTCCAAAAATAAGGTTCTTAATAGCTAATGGATTTGGTTATGTCAAGGAAAAGTCAAGTCGATTGGTTGGTCAAAGTCAACAAAGATCCAGTCAAAGCCCAACAAACTATTTAATGAAAGCCCGGACCATTGGGTTGAGGTATTCAGGAACATTGATATTAAACTTTAAACTACCAACATAGGCCCGAAACACATTGTTAACCCTAAAAATTGTAAATTTCGTCTTTCATTTGTTTTGACTGATAGATACTCCTACCATACTCCGATTATGATAAAAACTTTAAAGAATCTTCACCATAGAGATAAGATAAACATACTAAAATTTTAGAGTATTACAACGGCTATATAAAAAATATATGTACGACGCCAAAAGACTATTCCAAATTATGTTTATGTGGACACATCTGAAAAAATCGTATACCTTCAAGTATTTCCCATGGTTGGATCTTTATGAAATTTTTACAGGTGATGGAAAAGGTGTATAACACATACCAAAATATAAACTTAATCTAATGGTTAAAATTCAGAATACTAAAGTATTATGTCGTTGTTAAGAATTAAGGTTTTTCTGAACGAAAATTATTATCATTCACAGAGGTTTTGGGGATGGCTTTATGTTCCAAATTCTATGAATCAGGAGAGAGTTTCACAACCTAATATGGTAGAACATACAAAAAATATATGTGAATCTAACGGTAAATCATTATATTTGATAATCATACATCCGTGGAACCCTAATATATATTATGAATAAGAAATATTTTATTAAAAGAGAATACCTGGTAATACATCCATGAAGATAGGTAAATATATATGATCTGAACCACGTTAATCTTCAAGAAGTAATTCACCGTAGATCTCGAACGATAATTATTATTTTTTGCACAAGCTGGTAGAGTCATCATGTTGATAACGTGTTGTAGTATAACTGAGATATGAAAGAACAAGAAAATGATAACTTTTATTCATTAGAGATGTACATATTACATAGGTTAAAGCCAATGTTTGATAAAAGGTCGTTAAAAAGGTCACGTCTGTGTAGCGTGCCTATGAGGATCACTGATATCCGTCTCTAAATAACACTGATAAATAGGGGAAAACGGCGTTATTTAAACACGTTATAACCGTTTTCACGCACGTTATAACCGTTTTTCTAAAGTTGAATTTTACGTTTGTTTTCTTCTAAATAACATTTTAGCGTGAGTTTTTTAGAACGTTTTTTCTGTTTTCACATTGTTATAGTTGTTTCTTTTAAGAATATAAAAATATTTTTTTACCCAATATTTTATTTCTAAAATTAAAGATCAGAAATTAAAATTAAAATCTTCAAAATAATATAACAAAATAACAAAATAACAAAATATAAAGAACATTGTAACAACGTTATTTAGACCCGTTGTAACCATTTTCACGCATGTTAAAACTAGGGGTGTTGAAGCGTGTCGTAAATGCAACAAATTAATCAATATATTTCCCACTAATTAACTAGTAATATAGTGGTAGTAAGGATCGTTCCTACATAGAGTTGTGTAATTGATATGTTATTTAGATTAGCAAAACTAGAATAAATACTAAAAAGGGGGTTCGTGAATTAATTAACTAAAAATAAAAATAAAGAAAATAGTAAGAAAGAAAGATGATTAGGGAGTTATTCTCCGTTACCAAACGTTAACTCAAGTAGTATACTTATCTAACTTTCGTTGGAATCATTCATCACCAACAATAGAATAGATGCTAGATCAGTGTTATCCTCAAAACTCCTTTAATCACTGGATGCAGAAGCTCTCGACTATCATATTTTATACGTTGAACCACCAAGTAGTAGATCACTCAAGGTGTAAATCAATCGAACGCTTTAGGATTTGTGAATTTAGGTTGATCCGAGTAGTTAAACTCTTAGATCAAGGTCCATTTGTTGGTGTTTTCTTCACTCGCAATTGATCCACATAATCCCTATGCAAGGTATCGTGATTTTTACTTGTGTACGAGTCGATGGACGATTACTTATCTCATAACTCAATACTAGCATTAGAATGATCAATATAATAATAATTTGGTTGTGCACTCAAAGAACATAGAAATCAATCATAAACCCTATATGTAGTGAAAACAAACGATAATGATTAAAACTCCAAATAAACTTGTATTACTAATAAAGATTCACGCTTAGAACATTGAATTCATCCTTAATCAACAAAAGGTTTAGGTACTCATATTACAAAGAAGAATGGTTTCCCCTAAAGGGGTAAACCCTAAGTTTAGATGTGGATTGTAGTATGAGAGGTAGAATGTTGATATGATTCCTCTTCCAAAAGTTTCTTGTTTGAGCCTTAAATGTCTTATTTTATAGCCTTCAATTTTTGGCCCTTAAGTTTCCTCATTCTAGGGTTTAGAATCCTTCCGGGACCGTGTTTCCTTGAGTTAGAAGTCAATTTCACGTCCAAATATGTCCCAGAACAGTGTCAGGTTCCGTTACTATTGATTGAAACACTTACTAGCCGAACATTTGTCTGTAGACTCTTTGAAAATATGATTTTTATACTCCAAATGAGTGTCAGGTTCGGCTACTATTTGGTGATGAATTACCAGCCGAATTTCTCTTTGTACACTAAAGTCTTTCAAACTCGTTTTGCCCATAACTTCTTTGTCCGATGTCGGAATGACCTCTTTTTTTTTTACGTTGACTTCGTATTTCCATTATATACAAGATGGTATCAAGAACTAATGGATTTGAATGAGTATATTTTGGTCTTGAATCCTCCTTCACTTGCAATGCTTTACTTCCTTGTTTATTCTAGCACTTTGTAGCTCCTTTTTGGATGATTCACCTAACAAAAGACATAAACTAGAAAAAAACGTAATAAAAGGTAATATGAAAGAATGATAACAAATATTAGTATGGATTTGACACTAGAATCATATGAATTATGCACTTATCAGGTGCACATCGGTCGGGCGGGGCGGTTTTTTGGTCAAACCGTAGACCGGACCGGCCAGACCTCGGTTTGCTAAATATAAACCGTAACTGAGCCGTCCAATGATCGGTTTGGTTTTTAGACCGGTCCGACTCGGCTCGATTTAATACGGTTTAATTCGGTTATTATCCGATAACACTTTCATAACTAACAGGGGGTAGTCAATTGTGATTTATAAAGATTTATAGAGAATTCTCAAATATGTTGTTAGTCAATTGATATTTCCAGAGAGTCTCCCAAACTCTCTTATTATTGGATAGAGACTTTTTCTAAGTCTTTTAAATTCTCCCAAACTCTCTTATTATTGGATTAAAATTTGTTAAAAGTCACTCAAACACTCTTGTTATTGGATTAAAATTTGTTAAAAGTCACTCAAACAGTTTACGGACCGGTTAAACCGAGTTAAACAGGCACATATAAAACTGTTTCATCTGTTTTGCCATAAAATTCCAAACATATTCCACAAGTAGATCTTAACATAGGGAATTAAGAAAATATACAGTTAATTAGTAATATACGAATTAAATCACCATTAATCAGATTATAAATCTATAAATATATTATTTCAAACAAACGTTACAAACCCGATTATAAAACACATGAACAGAATAATATCGTAAATTAAGAGATCAAGATGTCTCGTCTAATGGCGATTAAATGAAATGAAAGAATAAATAAACTGAAAGCTTCCTTGAACTTAGAGATCTGGTCGTCAGTTAATTGATCAGCCATGATTGTCTTTTATGAATGATACAATATCTATGAAAAAGAAGATGGGATTTCTAAAATGTAAATTTTATAGGAGAAATGATGATGGCCGAGTCTCTGTTGTCTGTGAGTGGTGATAGAGAAGAAAAAAAATGAAGAACAGAAGAGGCGGAGTGGTGATGGAGAAGAAAAAAGATGAAGAAAAGAAGATGCAGAGTAGAAATATTATGGTTTAGGTTCAGTAAGTGGTATAAATATATTTTAGTGGACGGCTAGGATCTATCCAGATTAATATATGGTTTTAATTGATCGGTTTTTCGGTTCGTCTTGGTCGGTTTATGGACTCAAACTGTTGGTCGAGCCGAAGTTCCTACGGCTATGGTTTCTTAAACTGTTACCGACCATTGGATGAACGGTTCGGTTAATGTCGGTTTCGGTCGGTTTTCCAGTTCGACCCAATTTTTATGCAACATTAGTTAAAACCGTTATATAGGATTTTTATATTATATTTTTTTTATTTTTTTTATTTAATCGTTATCATACCCGTTATTTTAAAAAACGCGTTATTTGTCTGAAACGTGCTCACACTCGTGAATATATATTATAACGGTCACGGTTTATAGTCATGACCTGACCTGTCACCCGTTTTCAAACCTTGGTTTAAACTTATATATCGGCACTGGAAGGGACATGCCAAGTGAGGGGGGTTAGATGAGGCTCTAACCCGTCCCTTAATTTCGTTATAACTTTTTTTAGTTTACTAACTAGTCTAAATTTTATTGTTAGCCCAACAGTAAATTGATATTAGTCCAACAATAATAACCCAAAGGTGATATGAAAACTTTTATAGCCCATACAAATTCATGATAGCTTCATTAAAATTGATATACGTGTCTAATCAATTAGTTTCCCATGTTATCATCACCATTCATTTGTGAAGAAAATTCTAAATTAAACTCATACTTATGAGAAAAAATGATTTTAAAAAGAATGACAATGGTAATACACTAATTAATCCATAACCACATGGTCATAAAAACAAAAAAAAACAACAAAACACTTAGTTAATATTCTATCTAAAAACCATAATTAGCTACCAATTACACGATTCGTTTAAAAAATTTGTCACATCCTTCGGCCACCTTGTAATTTAGTGATAACCTAACCATGTCAAAAAAGAAAATACTGAATCCGTCCCTGGACTATGGGATAAACCGCAGTTACATCCACATGGACGGTACACACCGACCCAAGGCCCTACAGCAAATTCAGGATTTAAACCAAGATCTTAACGAGGGTCCCTCATTGGAATGTATCAGATTCTTCTTTCCATTCCCTCTTTTAATTTCAGTAGATCTTAAATTTTCTAGGGTTTCGTGAATCTCAAAAAAAAATAATTTTTTTTGTATCAGGAATTATGTTTTCGCAATCTGAAACTACTGCTACTTCAATGGATTCCTTACAAGTTGAAGAGGATCCCTCAACCTCTAATCAAGATGCACTTCCATCACCACCACCACCACCGTCACAAATCCCTCCTCTTTCATGGCCTGAAACAGGAAACATAACCCAAGATTGGATCCAAAACTTAATTTCAACATTTGAATGGTCATCTAAATTTCTGAAACCTACTGAACTTCCTTCAGTATTACCTGTATCTGTTTTTGGTAAATTAATACTTACAGCTTCAAAGTTTCTTCATAAAGAACCTAATTGTGTTACAATAGTTGAGTGTGATGAAAATTCAAGTGTTGTTGTAGTTGGAGATGTTCATGGTGCATGATGTCATCTTTCTTTTGAATCATGCTGGGTTACCTTCAGATAATAGATTCTTTGTTTTTAATGGTGATTATGTTGATAGAGGAGCTTGGGGCTTAGAAACTTTTCTTCTTTTGTTAGCTTGGAACGTATGTTCTTTTTGTCTTCTCTCTATGTCACAATTTCAATTGATCAACATATTTATATATTTGATCTGATAATTGGAGTGTATCTTTATTTTGCTGCGAAAAAGATTTGATCTTTATGTTCTAATGTACGATATAACCTTCATAGTAAGACAAAATTACAGACTAAATTATGCATTCAAAGCTGAATCACGATGTCCCAGAATATTTTTTATACTGTGAATTCACTTGTTTCATCAATTATATAGCTATTCTTTCACAATGTACAGGTCTTTTTGCCGCATAGAGTGTTTCTTCTCCGTGGGAATCATGAATCTAAGTATTGCACATCTGTGTATGGTTTTGAACAAGAGGTTATGGCTAAATATGGCAGTGATGGAAAACATGTCTACAGGAAATGTCTAGGATGCTTTGTAGGACTTCCTTTGGCATCTATAATAGCTGGGTGTGTTTATACGGCTCATGGAGGACTTTTCAGAGGTACTCCAGTTACCCCATCAAAGAGGCCCAAAGGGAATAAAGGTCGTAAAATTGTTTTGAAGCTTGATTCGTCCCCTTTGACACTTGGTTCCCTTGAAGAATTAGCTAAAGCGAGGAGGTCGGTTCTTGACCCACCATGGGAAGGTCTGAATTTGATACCAGGTGATGTTCTCTGGTCTGATCCATCAATGAAACCTGGTCTTTCTCCTAATACAGAAAGAGGTATTGGTTTGATATGGGGTCCTGATTGCACTGAGGAATTCCTCAAAAAGTATAATTTAAAGGTAAGTTTGATGAGATGCTCCAGAATATACGTGATTATCTTAATAGGTCCAGTTTTTACTATTTTTCAAAATTTCATATTTCTTGGTTTATTTGTATTTCATTTTTTTAAAGAAGGAAGATCAGTACTGCTAGAATTTGAAATGCTAATTTTCCAGTGCTGCGTACCCTCGACCCTACAGTTGATTATTAGGTCACATGAAGGTCCTGATGCAAGGGTAAAACGACCTGGTCTATTAGGAATGGGAGAGGGATATACCATAGACCATGAAGTTGAATCGGGGAAGTTGATTACCATCTTTAGCGCTCCTGACTATCCACAGTTTCAGGTACTTCTTATTTCTCTCCTCTGCTATTTAGAAAAACTTAATTCAATTACTCACTGAAGTCCTAAACAGAATTAGGTCAATTAGAAAAACTACTGCAACGAAAAAAGTTGGTCTATAAGACATACTATGAACTTGTGAATAAGGTTTGCTATTAATATACATACTCTATGATTGGTTTTGACTATGTACTATGCAGGCAACAGAGGAGAGATTCAACAACAAAGGGGCATATATTGTTCTGGAAGGCCCAAATTTTGATACACCGGTCTTTCACAGTTTTGAAGCTGTAGTCCCAAGGCCGAAGGTAAGGTTCTAAATTCATACATGTTTGATTTTTGTAGACAGATGTGAACTTGTTTCTCAGTCATGTATACTATGCCAGAATCAAAAGCAAGAACATTGTTTCTAGTTGTTCTATACAGACACAGAATTGGAAAATGTTCTTCTCAAATTGATCCTTCGCTCCATGCAGGCTAACGCTTTCTACAACTACGTGGACGCCATTGATTCAGATGAAGAACTGAACTTGCCGCCCGTATCAGATTTATCTTCCTAACCCTTTTCATGTAATTTATACAGAGAAGGAAAGGCTCAAAAGCTGCGTACCCTCGACCTACAGTTGATTATTAGATCACACGAAGGTCCTGATGCAAGGGTAAAACGACCTGGTCTATTAGGAATGGGAGAGGGATATACCATAGACCATGAAGTTGAATCGGGGAAGTTGATTACCATCTTTAGCGCTCCTGACTATCCACAGTTTCAGGTACTTCTTATTTCTCTCCTCTGCTATTTAGAAAAACTTAATTCAATTACTCACTGAAGTCTCTAAACAGAATCAGGTCAATTAGAATAACTACTGCAACGAAAAAAGTTGGTCTATAAGACATACTATGAACTTGTGAATAAGGTTTGCTATTAATATACATACTCTGCGATTGGTTTTGACTATGTACCATGCAGGCAACAGAGGAGAGATTCAACAACAAAGGGGCATATATTGTTCTGGAAGGCCCAAATTTTGATACACCGGTCTTTCACAGTTTTGAAGCTGTAGTCCCAAGGCCGAAGGTATGGTTCTAAATTCATACATGTTTGTTTTTTGTAGACAGATGTGAACTTGTTTCTCAGTCATGTATACTATGCCAGAATCAAAAGCAAGAACATTGTTTCTAGTTGCTCTATACAGACACAGAATTGGAAAATGTTCTTCTCAAATTGATCCTTCGCTCCATGCAGGCTAACGCTTTCTACAACTACGTGGACGCCATTGATTCAGAGGAAGAACTGGACTTGCCGCCCGTATCAGATTTATCTTCCTAACCCTTTTCATGTAATTTATACAGAGAAGGAAAGGCTCAAAATCTGATGGCAAAGAAAAGCATCCGGCAGTATTTTCATGCTATGAACTCAACTTTTTCATCTGTATTTCTGTCTTACTGTGTCAATCATTCTTTGCCACAAATTTTGTATACCAAATTTGTGGAGTTCAGCTTTTGTCTGTGTGTTTCATTGTCTTCCCTGTCCACTGTAGAAAAACCTTTAGCCCCAAATTTTAAGTGGCGGCATGTTATAATTACATTTGGTGGCAATGTGAATCACCACCTTTTTTGGTGATAAATTAATGAAAAGGAAACCATTTTCTTGTTCATTCTTTTTTTACTCTCTTCTTTTACTCTTAACGGCATATTTTCACCATGCATTTAGGCTGCAACGAAATGAGATGAGGGCTACTTTTTTGTGAAGGTGAATCTGCTCGTTGTGTAAGTGTAAACCATTGAGCTTGATATTGTAACATATCGACCGACTATTGATCGAACTCTGTCCAGACCCAGAGTTACCCTTCTGTGTTTAAACCTAAAGCATGACCATACATGCAATTTACAGACCCCCAACCCACCAGTCACGCCTGGAGATAAAACTAAAACCTATAACTTCCATGCAATCATGCTGACAAAAAAAAAAAACAAATTTCCCTCCAACAAAGAAAAAGAAGGGTGGCTACCAATATCTCTAAATCTCCACAGGAATCTCCTAAAACATTGGAAGAGCATTTTCCCAATATAGAACAGGAAAGGACTTGGTCTTTCACCATCAAAATTCATTCTGTATCCTTCTCTTTCTCTCTAACAGGCTAATCAAGTCTTCCAAGAAAGAAAAAAAATGTCAATTTCCCGTTGACGGTGGTTTAGAGGTTTTATCATTGACAATCACAACTTCTCTGTACCATCATCAATCCTCACATATTCAAGAAATAATGAAATTTTGTTGAGAAAAATCCTTCAACAAGAGAAAACAAAAACCAGATTATATTTGTTTAGAATCAGGATTTGTGATCTGAATTCAATTATCAACGCAACACAATAGGGGTGAAACAACTATATTACGAACAATGCCGATGTGTAATGATATTCATCCATATTGTATAGGTATGCAATGCATTTATTTTGGTGTTTGCTTTTTCTTTGTTCTGCCTAGTTAATTATTTACCTATAATGATGTTAGGAAAAACTCAAGTATCAACCTTCAAACTATTTGCAAATATCTTATGTCATCCTTTGGTAGCAAAATTGGTGTCATTATGAAAACAAAGTACAAAATGACTTAATAATTAGGAAATACTTGGGGTGCTTGTAGGGTAATTGTAGTGCCAAGGGAGATATATATTACCTCAAAGAAATACAATGTCGTCGAATGAAAATAACGGTGGTGCCGGTGCCGGTGCCGGTGGAAGCACCACCAAAAGCAATGGGGGACAGACTGTGAAATTTGCTAGGCGAACTTCGAGTGGACGTTACGTGAGCCTTTCTTCAAAAGAGGATTTCGATGTGTCGGGTGAATTTTCTGGGGATTACACAAATTATACAGTCCACCTTCCACCGACCCCGGATAATCAACCAATGGATACGTCGGTTGCTGTTAAGGCTGAAGAACAATACGTTTCAAATTCTTTGTTTACTGGAGGATTCAATAGCGTAACTAGGGCGCATCTCATGGACAAGGTGATCGAGTCCGAGGTGAAACATCCACAAATGGCTGGAGCTAGGGGTTCTTCATGTAGAATGCCTGCTTGTGATGGCAAAACCATGAAAGATGAAAGAGGAAACGATGTTGCTCCGTGTGAATGCAGGTATCAAGCTTGAACTTTCGTCTTTTGAGGTTCCATATTTTACTAAGTAATGTTAGATGAAGCATATTTCCAAACTACATGATGTTGCAGCTGACATGTGCACATTCAAGTGTCTAAGTACCATATTTTGTTAATGCACTTGGTATATATCAAATGTGTTGTATATATAGGTTCAAGATCTGCAGAGATTGTTACATGGATGCACAAAAGGACACAGGTTTATGCCCTGGATGTAAAGAACCATATAAGATTGGAGATTTTGAAGACGATGTACCAGATTTTTCAAGTGGAGCATTGCCATTGCCAGCTCCGGACTCAAACAGGTCAGTATCAAAGGCAAACAACAATAGCAAGGCATTGCTCAAGAGGAATCAAACAGGAGAATTCGATCATAACCGATGGTTATTCGAGACTAAGGGAACATATGGTTATGGAAATGCTTTTTGGCCAAAAGATGATATTTACATGGATGATTTGGATGATGGACTTAAAGGAGGAATGGTCGAAACCATGGACAAACCTTGGAGGGCTCTCAGTCGAAGAATTCCCATCCCTGCTGCTATACTTAGTCCTTACCGGTACAGTATAATATAACATCTATAAACTTTTGCATTAAATATACACTAAGTCGAGCTGTTCACTATATGTATAATGTGAAACTCTCCCTACTGCAGACTGTTGATTGCTCTCAGAGGTATAGGGCTAGTTTTCTTCTTGACGTGGCGTGTTCAACATCCGAATCCTGATGCAAGGTGGCTATGGGCAATGTCAATTACATGTGAACTATGGTTTGCATTTTCATGGATACTTGATCAAATACCAAAACTTTGTCCTATAAATAGATCTACGGATCTTTCAGTTCTACGAGACAAATTTGATATGCCATCACCTTCAAACCCAACTGGAAGATCAGACCTCCCAGGTGTTGATGTGTTCGTATCTACAGCTGACCCTGACAAAGAACCACCTTTAGTCACTGCTAACACTATACTTTCAATTTTGGCGGTAGACTATCCGGTCGAGAAAGTAGCTTGTTATGTGTCAGACGATGGTGGTGCATTACTTACATTTGAAGCCATGGCTGAAGCTGCAAGTTTCGCAAACTTATGGGTACCATTTTGCCGAAAACATAATATTGAACCCAGGAATCCTGACAGTTACTTTAGTATGAAAACTGACCCGACAAAGAACAAGAGTAAGCCAGATTTTGTGAAGGATAGAAGAAGGATTAAAAGAGAGTATGATGAGTTTAAGGTTAGAATAAATGGGTTACCAGACTCAATTAGAAGAAGATCAGAAGCATTCAATGCCAGAGAAGAAATGAAAAAACTGAAACAAATGAGAGAGGGTGGTGATCCAATGGAACCTATTAAAGTTCAAAAGGCTACTTGGATGGCTGATGGTACACATTGGCCTGGAACTTGGGCTAATCCTGCCCCTGACCATGCCAAAGGTAACCATCCTGGGATTCTTCAGGTACTTACTAATCTCACCTCATTTGATCAAAAATTTCAAAAATAGACTATATACTTGGTATATGAAGTTGGATGAAGAATTAGTTACAAAGTTGCAATAATCTCATGTATGGACAGGTAATGCTAAAGCCCCCAAGTTGTGACTCATTACTGGGATGTGAAGAAGACAGCCTTATAGACTTCACCGATGTTGATATACGCCTACCCATGTTTGTTTATGTCTCACGAGAAAAACGGCCTGGTTATGACCACAACAAGAAAGCTGGTGCCATGAATTGCTTGGTTCGAGCTTCAGCTATCTTATCTAATGGTCCTTTTATCCTTAATCTTGATTGTGATCACTACATTTATAATTGCAAAGCCATCCGGGAGGGAATGTGCTTCATGATGGATAGAGGTGGTGAAAATATCTGTTACATTCAGTTCCCTCAAAGGTTCGAAGGTATCGATCCCTCTGATCGATATGCTAATAACAATACAGTCTTCTTCGATGGGAATATGCGTGCCCTTGATGGTGTACAGGTAATACATTGCCCGATCAGTGACTACAATATTTTCTACTATCTTGCCTTGGTATATAGTATAAATTTCATTGGAATGTTTAAACATTTGGTTCTTTATGCTGGTGCTTTTGTCAGGGCCCAGTTTATGTAGGAACTGGTTGTATGTTTAGGCGATTCGCGTTGTATGGGTTTGATCCACCTACACCAAAGAAGACAGAATCAATGCTTAGTTCTGACACTCATGTTCTTCATCCAAATGAGCTTGACCCTGAACTTGATGTTAATTTACTACCAAAAAGGTTTGGAAATTCCACGTTGTTGGCAGAGTCTATTCCTATAGCCGAGTACCAGGGCCGTCCACTTGCTGATCACCCGATGGTAAAATATGGTCGACCACCAGGCATCCTCAGGGTCCCTAGGGAACCACTAGATGCTACTACCGTTGCTGAGGCTGTCTCAGCAATCTCTTGTTGGTAATTCTTCAACTATTACCTTAACCACTACTGAGCGGTGGATCCTCATCTGACCACACTACTTGGCCATGATAAAGTATGTCCAAGCACTTGATCATTACAACTCCACACCACGCATCACAAAGATAGAAAACCGAAATGTGGACTTAAAATCACAATAAGGTGATATCAAAATCTATTACTCAATCATCTGACATTGCATGCAGGTACGAAGACCAGACTGAATGGGGAGACAGAGTAGGGTGGATCTATGGGTCTGTCACAGAAGATGTCGTAACAGGCTACCGCATGCATAACAGAGGCTGGCA
>JAJJMC010019063.1:2097540-2112604 GCA_023531435.1 Papaver californicum
GATATTTACGCAGAATTATACCTAGTGAAATGGACTTCACTTATGATCCCACCGATCGTAATCGCATTAGTTAATATAATTGCGATTATATTTGCATTTTCAAGGACAGTATTCAGCGCGGCTCCTGAATGGAGTAAACTTATGGGCGGAACTTTTTTTAGCTCTTGGGTTTTAGCTCATCTATATCCATTTGCTAAGGGATTAATGGGTAGAAGAGCCAAGACTCCAACAATTGTATACGTCTGGTCTGGCTTGATTGCAATAACTGTATCATTGCTTTGGCTCGCAATGAATCCACCAGGTGAATCACCATCGGTTGTCATTGGAGGAAGTGGAGGAGGAGGAGGTGCTGGAGGAGGCTTCAGTTTTCCCTAATATTCCTCTCATAGTTGGTTTTCATATATGGGGGGTTTTCTTTAGCTTTCTGGATGGATGGAAACGTGTATCTTTATGAGATCTAATGTAATTTGATTTCCTTTTGTCCTTTTAAATTGTCACCAACATTGAAGCTTCCCTAATCAACCAAATGATGGTGCAAGTGTCCTGGTTGTCACTAGTTACGAATTCTTTCTCAAGAAAAAATCACCCATGTGTCAGTCAGTCCTCATTCTAGACTATAAAAATTACTCAGATGTTTTGTAAGACGGCCATAATAGTAAAATAGGTTGCAAAAACTAGTTCTCATCTTCTGGTATCATATTTCGAGCTAAAATTGTTTCATTCCCCTGCATCTGGAATGTGGATATTAAAATTTCATAATCTATTAACAATTGGAATCTTTGCATATCTACAAACAAGATAGAAATATGCTCTTCAGTAACATACATAGTTTTACAAAGTTATTGAAAAACATACACAGTTATAACTATTAGATCTAGGTTTGCAAGGGACTTGTTAATTTGCTGAAAAGGCTCCTAGTATGTAAAGATTTTCCCGACTGGTTGCTTCCACAACATTATCTAATTTTCTCTTCTTCACACGAAATTGCTCCATGTGACTACTACATAAGACAAAAGACTAACTGCATAATCTACAAATCTGACTGCTCGAATGGGACCCGTACAAATAATTGTCCATGTAAAGTTACCACAGCAGAGGTTTGATGCGGGTCGATTCTTGAAGGTAAGCTAATAACCTGGAAGCAGAATTCAATTAGCAGAGATTTCGAAAAAGATCAGGGACAGGCAAAAACAATATAGTAAGAGGCTGAAAGCGTTAATAGGTTAGCACATTCCATGTATTATCTATAACTATCTGCTGAAAGAGATGGGCTGATACGCCATTAATCATTCATCAGTTTTGTGTATTGGATGTCAGGCCCACACTGAGATGATCCAGTGGCTCGCTCGATATGCAGACCATTGACAAAAAAAATCAGGCCCCATTGACAAAAGACATGAACAGGAACAACCAAACAGGAATTTAGAACTCTTCGAATGGCTGGGGTAAGAATGATCTACAAGGTCAGACCTCACTCAATATTAGACCCTCAGCTCTACTGCTTGTTGGCCTCACGAAAAATGTACAAAGATCCTGACACAGTATAAGAACAATATTGGTTTTGATTTCCAGCTTAATTGAAACGGAAGATGCATACCTTTTTGAAAGGCGTGACGCCCCATGGATTATCTGGCTGCTCTGGATCACCTGAAATTACTAAACGACCTGCTGGGTCGGATTGGACACGTAGCTGATTTCCCATATCAAATAGTAGAATCAGCAGAAAGTCGGATCATAAATATTACAGAGCTACTTTTCCAGTTATGCGAAAACTAATAATAGTTCATCGGTATTCTATGCTGAAGCTAGAATATACTAAGAAGACACCATGAGAAACTACACGGAGAGCAAATCCAGATTTAGCACTTCAGTGTCTAATCTTGACCTCGAGTTTAAAAATCAATGATCAACGAAAATATGTGGAGAAGAGAAAAACATGCACTCACCTCCTCACGTAAAAGCCCAGGGACTAAAGCATACACCTCAAAGCAATCTTTCTGCATAGAGGAATCATTTCCCTTGTTAATGATATGCCAAATAGGATATCACTTTCTTATTACATCTATAAGAGTTTAATGTGCTTAGTGAAAGCAATCCTTACAGTTCTTCGAACATTGATCTTCACCCAATCAGCTGGATTTCCAATATCAGCAACCATGGTATCCACCCTGCAAATGAGAGCCCAATTCAACAGTCGCACCCTTAAAAAAATATATACTAAACAAATAACTAACTACAAATCAGCATATAAACTGGTGTTTCATCCTCTCAAAGCAGAAAAAATGTACCGAAACATCACATGGCTTAAAAAGATCCTCTGAAGGTCACTTTTATTTACTACAGGCAACGAGAGCTTTATTCTAACTTTCAGAATGCACATCTGAAGTCTATACAGATGTTGTACCTAAAGAGTGCATACACTAAGTTGATGCTAGTATTCTCTAAGTTAGACACTAGTACTCTTTGATCAATGCAACACAATCATTGAACCCTATGCACCACTGATTGCACTCTCTACTTCTTTTTTACGCTTTTAAGATCGTAATACAAAATTGAAAATCTAAATAGAGGTCAAGAATTTAACTGTGGCTTAGTTATTTTGTAAGTAGTGCGTGCACTTTTGACAGAACGCTCCATGATAGATGCTTTTTTACGCTTAAGAGCACTTGATGAAATAGCTACAGACAAGAAAAGAAAGCTTCACTCAATAGATTGCCAGATAAGCTAATAATCCTACCAAAAAAACGCTAAAATCATTTAAAGATTAAGCTACAAGACCGCCATACCAATGCTTTTAAGGTGTTTGTCACGCTTTGGCGTAGAAATAGAGTTTTTCTCCTGCTGAACAAGAAACATGTTTGACTGTATCTCAGCGGTTATCAAAAAAAGAACCACGTCACTGGGAAAATGGAATACAATGCATGTAATGAGCTTACTAGTAAGCCACTACATACCTTAATAACAGGGTCACCAACTTCACCATTACCAAGCAAACGCTGAGAATGCCAGCCCTGCATGGCTCGTGCAGCTGCATCTCTTCTTGCCCTGCCGGATCCTGGTGCTTGATGACCACTGACCTGAAAAGTTAGTTTGCAAAATATTTTTAATCCAAACTGAGGTGTAACTGAAGTTCAACAATATTCATAATTGCATATTAACAATATTGTAAAAAACACTAACGTAGTTACATAATGTGAGACATTATAAACGATATATAATTGAAAAAATACCTGACGTTCAACACTTGAGGGATCTGCCAGGGATACAGGGATACAGAGCTCACCACCATGCATTTTATGCCTTTCATACTCGAGAAGTGCCTGCCATGACTCACATGAACCCACACAATAAGATGCAAACAAAACTGTAACAACAGTATATACACGACATGGAGCATTCAAGTCACAACGCAGATAAACAACCATGCAAAGTTGGGAAGTAGGCACACTTCTAACTCGCATATATGGTTGAAATTTTGAAGTCTATATCCAGCACTTATTGACTAAGAGAAAACCTCCAATTGCCATGTTAGCAAAATCTCAGTCACAATTTAGATCCAATCCATAGAAGGATGTATCGAATAACCCCAATTAGAAGGATGTATCGAATAACCAATAACACTGTCAAATGATATACGTGTAGGAATTTTTCATTAATTCCTAGGCTAATCAATAGTTACATATATCATTATACACTCTTCCATCCACATTACTCTCCCACGCGCATTAAGACTCAGTGCTCCTAAATTTCCGAAAGTAGCATGCTACCCCTGTCACTCTCTACAATATGACAATCTTAGTTCTAATCTGTATGAGTATGAGCTTAGGTTTTTTTTTTTAAAACTTCTCTATTCATTTCATCTGCATGGGCAAGCCTTACGATAACAAACAATAGGATTATAATAATTTATGTCGAAGAGACGGGTATAGTGGCTAATTACGGGCGAGACTACACATGAAAACAAAGAAGGCAATAGTTGATAACAATACTGTTCTTCGTACAGTTTTGTCAGCATCAGAAAAACATATTAGAACTATGTTTGCTAGCTAGTATTAGTGAAATTAGTAACGCTAATATTATATTACAGTTAATATTACTACTCTACACGATAAGATTAACACTAGTAAGTGGTAACAACAACTATATAATAATCAGTTCTTAGATGGTTCTCGAATACTTTTTAACAAATAAAATAAACATGTTATCTTAGTATCATTAACTACTTTAATGCAATCCTTTTTGCCCTAGTTTCCTGACGCAGTTATGCATTTTATTGTATCAATAAAATGAGAGCAGGAGCTATTAAAATATGTGGTTATACAGATGTGAGAAGCGAATTATTCATGCTAAATATATAAAAGTGAACAGATTGAGACTATCACCTTTTCGTAGAAACACCGGAATGACCAAGAAACAGTGGTACAAGTTCTGCAAGAACAGTAGATAAATAAATTGTAAACATGAAACTAAAAAGGGAAAACCATTTAACACGAGCATAACCATTCAAAAGCATCAATACAAATACATATTTATCCGTTCCTCGTATTCCACACTGGTCACTTTGAGGTAATATGGGACATGTTATAAACCTTATCCAACACCATCATACTGACACCTTTTGTCTATACGATAACAAATAGGCTTTACAGATCAGACAATTCCAAAAACTCAGAAGAGACTGTATAAGACTGAGAACAAAATCTTGTCAAAGAAAACCCCGGTGATTCAGATATGCTCAGTAAACTAAAAAACAGACCATGAACATATCGATATATAACGACTGATTTCGGGGTTTTTTGTACTTGTTCGATTTATTTTCCATTTGTAGTCCTGAACTTGGTAAAGTTATGATGGATTACATAAACACAAGAAGCTCAACCATCCAATCTAGCGAAACAACCCAATTCCTTTGTGAGTAAAGGAATACATAAGCTATCCCACATGAAACTTAATTTAGTTCAACGCCAGAACCCTTACTCTAAGCAAACGTAAAGCATGGTTTATACTATTGCCATCGTGTGTCAAGGACCAATAACAGGATTGATATTCCATATCATTCACTATGTCAGTTACAGCATTTGGTGCGCAAAAAAATTGCTGTAATACTATCTGTTATTAGGATATCTGAAAACTATGTATTACATCTCATCAGAAAAGATAAAACATAAAAAAGGAAAGAAGAAGAGGCAAAGAGCCTATTTCATACTTTGGAGGGTTAAAAGATTCCCCAACTTGTCGCCACAACTTGCAAGAGGTTACCTACAAAACAACCATGTTTAAAATATTACATAGGTCATCTGTATGTGATGCCTCCACCTCAATCATGACTTGCATATGTGGATAAACCATTACAAGTGATCAAACTTCACAGAAAAGTTGGGAAACTAAACTGCCGAATCAACTATGGTTAAAAAATCAAGCATTTGTAGAAAATAGCATAATGCATACCTGGTCATAGCCACCCAACTTAGTTACCGCTCTCCATAACCTTAGCCAAATACAAAGAAATTAGTATTCAGCAAAATGCCCAAAACTCAATAAACCAATAGAAACAAAATAAGGTTTACATACAACAGAGACTTACTTGAGGCAATTTAGTCCCTCTCCATAAAACTTTGGTGGTTTAAATTCCATGCACTTCTCCTTGAAGAAATTCTCTAGTTCTTTCATGAATGCAGCCTGCTCTTCTTCAGTTCCGTCATCACCCTCAGCCATTTGTAGGTCAGTAGAAAACGACTGGTTGGAACCTTCTGTGTTGAGACGGTGATGTTCACTATTCATTTCCTTCTTTGGCAGTACCTCTTCCTTCACACCATTTTCTTTATGTCTTCGAAGATCCTCTACACCATTCTCCTCATCATTAAGTTCTTCTTCCTCGTCATCATCCACAAATTTGTGTTCTGTCTGTCCAGCAGCTACAACATGATTTACAGGACTCTCTTCATCATCCTCGTCGTCCTCTTCATCATCCTCATCGTCATCGTCATCTTCTTCCTCCTCCTCATTGTCTTCTTGGTCAGGATCATCTCGTTTACTCTTTTCTGGTTCATTTTCATCATCATCATCATCACCACCATCATCATCAGCAGCATTATCGTCTATATTGTTTTCAATCTCATTCCCATTAGGACTTTGATATTCCTCTGAATGAACAGACTCTTCCTGCTCCTCTACTTCTTCATTAACCATTTCTTCTTCTTCTCCTCCTGATGTATCTGACGAATCCTGTCCTGCCATTACCTCATCCTCATTATCCTTCATCTCAGTAGTTCAACTATAAGAAAGAAGAATTCAATCATCAATTAGCACCTAAATATTGAAATTAGGGTTCGTCACAGAACACATCAAATTATTTTTTGTAAGATGCAGGAGAAAAGGAGAAATTAACAGATACCTTGTATAAGATTTCGAACAGTGACGAAGAACCCTAAAAATGAAGCGCTCCCAAGAGATGTCCAATAGAGATTTAGGGTTTTTTAGTCCGTGAAATTTGAATGTGTGAGGAACCCTAGACCCTAGCTTTTTCTTCAGAGAAGATTATGATGATTGTTGAGGATTAGGGCAAACTTCTTTTTAGGGTATTACTAGTACTACTAAATACAGTGTAACAAGTGACAGAGGAGAGAAAGAGGAAGAAAGACTATATGCGGTTACTATGTTTACTGCTGTGATTTCTGAATAGCGGGAGAGTGGACTCAATTCACTACTGCTGAGAGAAAGTTGTGTGTAAAAATGATTTATTTATTTTTTTATCACAAAAACATTGTCTCTGGTGAGGACCATCGGGTGTTTTAATGTTAAGTGGAAGCATCGGGAACAGATGTATCTTCATTTTAGTGTTGAGCACGTGGGGTTTTAACAGAAGCAGACTGTCGTCCGATTATTACCTCCGAGTGTTGCGAACTTGAGATGAAGTACTCGCAATGGATTTAAGTTTATCTAAACCATATCATCTAATCAAAGAAAAAGAGGTTCCAGATTATACACCCCAACGGCTCCTTCTCTCTCCTATCTTTCCTCTCTCCCTCCTACTTGCAGGCTCTAATGGGTAATGAGTAATTTTCTGTTTGCTCTTCCTTAGCTAGGAAGAGAGAATGAGACAGTATGGGGAGGTTAATTCCTACTATTAGTCTTTAGATCCAATGGATATATGAAAGTTTGTTCGAAAAGTCATTTTTACTATAAAGAGTTTTTATTTGAAGTGCGATTTTTAAAAAATCATTTCACCGTGAGGGGTTTTTATTTGAATTGCAGTTTTTTAACTGCCTTTCTTTTCATATTGCCCATAGAATCATAAATCATAACCTTTGCATCTAAACATCATTCATTTAGTCATTTTTTCAAGCATACATCATGTATAAGCATCAAATCGATATCTTTTAAGTATTCATATTTAAACTCACAATTTTTTTCTTTGTATTTTCTCAATATATTTTTTTTTCAACCTTTATTCTTAATGCCTTGTCTCTGTCAATCGTTTCTAGTTTCTCTTTGTTGTTAATCTTATTGAACTAATGTTCTAAAATTGATTCTTGGATCTAGTTTTTCCTCTATCTTTTGGTTTATATGAATCTTTAAACTCTGCAATAGCTCGATGTTCTAATCTTTACCTAAATCAATCTTTCTGGGTTTTTTATCATCATATTGTGGTCTTTAATTCTTTTATTTCAGCCATATTTGGACTCCTCCATAGGATTCTTATGATTGTCTCTCTATTTTTTCTTGATTCCTGGCATTTGGATGAAGGTTTTTCTCTTTACTTAAGTTAATCATAAAACTAGTCTTAAAGCATAACGATATTATGGCAAATATTATAAAGCAGATTACAACTAAGTATCTAGAATCATGTCCTTAATAACTACATATTCATATTATAAACTTCAAACTTAAAAACATAAGAGTTGATTAAACTTTAACCGGTCGAGCATTAGTTTAAAACTTAAAGTCAAACAAAGCTAAACCTTGACTTTCTGATTCTGTACCTTTACCTTGTTATCATCCCTGAGCAGCTCTCCTTTGATTGGGAGGATACTCCATAGCCTTCACATGAATATAAGCATAGTCGTAGCCTGGGGGATATTCCTCTATTAATATTAGTATTTTATCTGGTCCTGGACTCTCCAATTTCACCTAAATCCTCTCCATGATGGGTCGTTCTAGTTTCTCCTTTTGCTCTGGTGATAAGTTGCAAAATGCAAGCAACTTCTCTTGTTTTGGATGCATAAAAAATTCACTTCCGCATCCTTGACACCAATAAAAATGAATCTTATATAATTGACCTCTCGACATCGAACTATTGTGGTAGAAGAAACTCTAGCATCAATAGGTACCTGTAAATGATTGCACACCATTTTTCTGTATTGCTTCTTCCCTTGCTTTGTGATTTTCTTTCTTCTAAATCTGTTCATTTTCCATTATAATATTCCTTTCCTTCTTTTAAGTTTCATTTACTTCATTCCTAACTATCCCTTAATGCCTCGGTTGTATCCTTGAGTTATTATGCATCTTCTCATTGTCTTTTCAATTACCTAACCATGTTTTCTTTATCTCTTAGAGAAATTTTCTACCCTTGTGTTTGAACGTCATCAAGTGTTAGTGTCATTTGGCTTTAATGAGTAAAGTTTTATTCTTGATGTTTGACTTCTTCTGACTTCTGGTCAATCTCTGATTAAAAAATACTCTTTAGAATAATCTTAAAGTATTTGTCTCTCTATTATCCTTTTCATTTCCGTATGTTGTTTTACCCCAAATTCTTGTTTTATCATATATGAAGAAGTTATTCTAGGCTTTTTTCCCTTTGACCTCTTACCTTGTTTTGTTTGATTATACAGTGCTAGCTAGCTACAATTTTTTTGGCAATTTGCATCTTCTCCATTAGAGGCTTTTCTGCCTCTTGCTTGTTTCTAGCTGCTCTGACTATAACCTATCATTTATGAGTCTCTCTTGGAGAAAGACACTTATAATCTCCTGTGGTTTATCAATTCATGTAATTCTTCTTCTTGCATCTTTTGCTCTGCATTTTCTTCTACCTTTCTGTTTTTACTTCATAAGTCTTTTTTTCTTTATTTATTTATTTTTTAATCTAATGGAAAACGAAAGTAATCTCTACAAACATATTAGTGGACTTTCTTTAGCTCAGATATTTGCAAGTCATATGCATGTAGGTATCCTACCAACTCCTCCTAACTTTGTCATAGATTTTGGGATCAAAGATCATAGCATTCTAGCACGAGTTTCTTCCATCTTTGTGTTTAAACCATGGGAGATAGGGGAACTTTATCTTATTTATGGGGTCCTAATATACCATTCCAAATCAGGGAAATGGATCCTAATCTTTTTACCATATCTTTTACTAAAATGAAGACTTTCTTTGGGTCACTTCCAATGGACCATGGTTCCCTTTTGGTAATGTGATGGCAGCTACTAAGGCATACCCTGGTATGCAAATATCTACGGATGCTGTTAAGGAAATCCCTGTATGGGCTAACATCCTGAATGTTAAGCATGAACATCGTAACCAACAGATCCTAGGAGTCATTTCTAGAAAATTAGGAATTGTCATTATAGTTAGTGTTGGAAGTGCTGAATCTAATGCAATTTTTCAGTCGAGGATGATGGTTTTGGTAAATATTGAAAAACCTCTTATAGATAAACATCTGGTTAAAGTAGGACCATATCCTGTTACTGGAATTTATTTCAACTACCTCAATCTTCCCTCTCAATTCTGCTATCATTATGTAACACCCGCAATTTTTGCATGAAGCTTACTCAATGAGGCGTCATGGCCTGGGTTGAAGCTTCACCCTAAGCTTATAAAGCGCACTTAGGATTGCATCATGGTGTTGATGCCTTGACCCCAGAATATAGTGTTAAGGCCATATTATGCTGATGTGTATTTGAGGAGGCATCATAGTGCTACTTCACTATTATGCCGTGATGCATGATTGAGAATGCATCACTAATCCAAAGCTGCGTAAGTGAGAGCATTATAGTGTTAATGCACTATTATACCGTGATGCAGGATTCAATGCATCACTGATCCGAAGTCGCGTAAGTGAGAGCATTATAGTGTTAATGCATTATTATGCCGTGATGCATGATTCAATGCATCACTGAGCCAAAGTCGCGTAAGTGAGAGCATTGTAGTGCTAATGCATTATTATGCCGTGATGCATGATTCAATGCATCACTGAGCCGAAGTCGCGTAAGTGAGAGCATCATAGTGCTAATGCACTATTATGTCGTGATGCATGATTCAATGCATCACTGGGCCAAAGTTGCGTTAGTGAGAGCATCATAGTGTAAATGCACTATTATGTCGTGATGCATGATTCAATGCACTACTAAGCCAATGTTGCGTAAGAGAGAGCATCATAGTGCTAATGCACTATTATGCCGTGATGCATTATTGAGAATGCATCACCGAGCCAAGAATGCATCCCCGTGATGCATTAGCGTGTTCATTTGTAGCTTACCTGAGAATGCTTCGCTTGGATTTGGCAAGAAAGTTTCATTTCGTCCTTGTGCAGTCGATGGATGTCACTTCATATTCTTATATTTACTTGTAGAAATGCGAGTAAGACATATATAGGGAGGGGACGTTGGATGAAAAAATAAAAACATTCCTTTTTGTAGCTTACCCGAGAATGCTTCGCTTGGCTTTGGCAAAAAAAAAACTTCATTTTCGGCCTTGTGCAGTCGATGGATGTCACTTCCTATTCTTATACTTATTTGCAGAAATGCGAATAAATCATATATAGGGAGGGAGCTTTGTTTGAATGTGCATGAGCGGTAATGCACATAAAAATGCGATGTAGCCTATACGTTGGAGCATATTTGATGCATAAGCATCAATATGCTTGTAACTTAACCGATGAAGCTTGAATGTGCATGAGCGGTAATGCACATATAGATATGCGAAATAGCCTATACGTTGGAGCATACTTGATGCTAAAGCATCAATATACTTGTAGCTTAATGAATGAAGCTTAAATGTGCATGAACGGCAATGCAATATAAATATATGGTATGTGGCCTATACGTTGGAGCATACTTGATGCATAAGCATCAATATGCTTATAGCTTAGCCTATAAAGCTTGAATTATGCGAAAACATCATTCAATCGTGCTACGTACTTGAGAATGCATATTTGCATAATAACTAGCGATAGTTATGCACAAGCTAGTGCATACCTTGCGAAAGTCCTTCGGCCTATACGATCTAGGCTTTGCTTGGCCTTTGGCCTTGCAATGAAGTTGTAAATGATGTTGGCTTTGCCTTAATAGACTTGGGTTGCTTTTTCCTTTCGAATTGACCCTTTGATGAACTACGGTCATGCTTGATCCCTTCAAGGTACGGGTTTGGTACGTAGGAAGCCGCAATGCAATGCATTAAGGTGCAGCACCTTTTCGTTCATATCATCTAATTTAGAGGTGATTGCGACATTATGGTAACTCATATCATCTGGCTCGACAATGCTAAGCAATAGATGTTATTTGCCGCACTTGATGAGGTAGTTACATTCATTTGATGAATGTTCACACTTCCTATCAAGCTATTCTGTATGAATGGAATATGCCTGGTTGCTTCACTCTTGGCAATAGAAAGATCAGTGCATGTACCCAGTGCTTAGTCGAAGCTGAATTGATAAGGCGAAAAATTAGGCTTGAAATAGCCTAGGTGCTAGTCCAAGGCATGAGTTATGCCTAGACAATGATCATGTTTATGTGATGCTTGCCAAAGGCATTCACCATACGCTTTAATGGCCTTGCACCCTTAGCAGAACAAGGGTGAGGTGGAACGGTGTAACGTAGCTTGAATAATGTGGGAACTACGTTTCAAGTATAATGCTTATAAGGCATGCTTGGGAAGGAAAATATACATGCATACCAGTGAGAAGTTAAGCTCTAAGGTCCGGCTACTCTCATTTAGTCGCATATCGGGGAGTTCTGGCCTGCCCAGCGTAACGCACCATGAGGCGGAATTTTCCGGTCCGCGACACATTATCTGAGATTTGGTCATAAAAAAGACAATTTTGCTTTAAGAAAAGATAGGCCTTCAAAAGATATTTATGATATTGTAATGGATTCCCCATTCCCTGGTGTAGATGGTGAGTTTTTGACAAGGGTTAAAATTATAAAATCACCCTTCTACCTATTTGTAGGAACATAGAAATATCGGCACATACTTGTGCGCATACTTCTGACTTCACCTCAAAACATAAAATATTGTATTCCTTTTTATATTTCACAGGCGAATTGAGGATGCAACCTCTACAAAAGGATACATGCATTCCATGCTAACAATGTAGTCTATAATCTCTATATAATAAGTCTCAAGCTCCTAAATGGATTGCCCACTAGTGTAGATAAAACTTGAGTCCTCTCTAAACAACTACAAACATTCTAAACTGGCCGCGTAGCCTCCTCAATACTCACAATATTTATGTCATATCGAACTAGTCTCAAGTCGCATAAAATTCCACGGCTGAATTCCTTGAACTTGCATCGAATGAGCATTGATGTTCTAGCAATATCTATTAAACTCAGGAATAGCTAATGCTTAAACCCTGAAATACATTATAGTTAACGCTTCATTCGCAACGAATGCACCTCAAATTGCTCTTTTTGAGCATAAATATGCTACTTTAGCACCTTGCTTAAATATAAGACACAAATAATGCGCCAGCCTTTCTGATACGCCACAATCAAGAAGCAATGTCATAAAAGATGCATTGAACCTCCCATTTAGGCTAACCCGAGCCTTTATATTAACGCCAACATAGCACTAGCCATTCAACTTAGCATAGCATTGGCACTAGTTAGCCACAATAGCGCTAAAAGCGTTAACTTTCCTGACGCTAAACCCTAGCACCTGAGAGGTCCTAACTAACCAAAAATGGTATTAGCTAGTACAAAAACACCTAATAAGGCCTTATCTCACACATTACCAGCTTAGCACCTAATCTCTAGCACCAAAAGTGCTAATCTAACTCTAGTAACAAAAGCGCCAATCCTTGGCCACAATGCCCTTGTGGCTAACGCCCTTGGCTAGTGCCCTTGTTGCGCTAACGCCCTTGTGGCTAACTCCTTTGACTAAGCGCCCTTGTGGCTAACTCTGTTGCGATAAGCCCTTGTTGCTATGGATAACGCCTTTGGCTGATGCTCTTGTGCGGCTAGCGCCCTTGTTGCACTAACGCCCTTGTTTCCTTGCTTGGAACTAATGCCCTTGCTTGTGGCTAGCGCCCTTGTTGTATCTAACTCCCTTGTTATGGCCGACGCCCCTGGCACCCTTGCCCTAGCTCCAATGTATTTCTATCAGAACCCAATGCTCATCTAAGGCTAATACGTCCTTAGCCATACTTAGCGACTAGGCCACATATATATTTGCGATAAAAACTTATTACTAACTATACAATTGAAGTGCTAACTTCAAACCTCCTTTGTACTAGCTTCCTATTCCTAGTACAATTAATATTTACTAAAAGATGTGCATGTTGGTCTTACTCCTGAGATGTTAGCATACTAGCCTTTTACGTTAAGAGAGTTAACACCTTCTCATTTGCGCTAAGTATCTAGTGTTGGCTCCACTAGTTAATTTCCTCAGAAATATACCTTTCTTCTCAATATAGGTACTACATTGAGTCTTATATGAATTCTAGCAGGTCTCCTTGCTCGAGGAACCCTTTATAACATTTGGCCTCAAAAGCCTCTCAGACTTACGATAAGTCGCTTCTAAGCTAATACTTAGCTATTAAATATGCCATGTTACTTTCAAACAAGTACATGACCACTAAAATTCCTAGACTCGATACTAACTAGTTTGGATATCAATAAAGTTAGTCGCACAACTTACCTCACTGACTTAGCAGGTCATTTGACTTGATTTGACTTAATCAAAACCACGATGGATTATAACTCCAAATTTTTTACGGGATATCAAATACAACATGGGGGAATTCTCATCGGGGTATTGGTCTAGCGGTCTAAGACATCATGGGTGGTGACATAACCCCTACGAACAAGAAGGTAACAAGAAATGGGCGGTTACAGAGCAGTTTATAGGATGAGGAGTAGTGGTCAACATGTCTTCCCTACTTTCCGGGCACCACCCCACTACAATCTCCACAATCATCACTTCTCCATCTCTTCCTAACTTCCATGACTTACGAGAATATCAGTGTGTCCTCTTCAAACTATTTGAAATAAGACAGAAACAGACAACCACACAATCAGTCTGAAGAAACCAAATTTACAGAATTAGCGATTCCTCTACGGAAAATCCATTCTTCTTCACACACTACTGATATTACTCAACCTTATTTCCTTCCCTTCCCTAAGACCTACCCAAATCCTTTCCATCTTTGTAATCGAAGCAGACCATTTATTGGTTTAGGCTCGTCCTGTTCGAGATTGATCTCTCAAACCTACTCAAAAGTACCACTTTGCAGTACATTTGTTTTCTCCCTAAAACAATTGGTGACCACATCAAGAGATCAACCTCTCGATTATAAAAGCCAATTATTTCAAATATAGTGGATCTTAGGTATGAAGCGGTTACAACTCATAATGTTGGTTCAGGTAGTACTAGTGGTGGTGATTCTGAAAACACCCCTATTGCTACTGAACCTCCTTGTACCAATTCTACTACTACACCTCCTCTCGGTGACAAAACCACTGAAGACATCGAGAATACTCGTATTCCATTCAATATAGCCGATTTAATGAAGAGACAAGAAGTCCTGGCTAGAACTCAGGTGGACATGGCCACTACTCAGAAGGAGGTACTCGCTTATCTCAAGACCCTGACGGAACGACTCTCCCCAGAACAACACATTGCCAGACGGAGCGAACCAGGACCATCCTCACAGCAACCACTGATGCCGGAATGTCAAAAACTCAAAGGACCGATGAAGTTTATATCATTCATGATCAACCACCATGGAAGTACTGATAGGCGCTTAATTTATACATTTTTACCGCCTAATTTATGTTTTTTAGTAGTTATAATTATATTAATTTTAATGTTTTATTGTTTTAATAAGTGGTTCATATGAAAATGCAA
>JAJJMC010019063.1:2112614-2143056 GCA_023531435.1 Papaver californicum
ATTGTTTCTGGTTAGTTGATTAGAGATATTAATTGCAGTATTTCCCCATTCACTGTGGGTTCGACCCGTACTTGTCGTTGTCTACTAGTTAGACGCCGTGCGATTGCGGTTATTATATAAGGTAATCTAAAATCACATCAAGTACCAACAACTCGATCTAGTTGAAAACACCAGGAAAACCCAAACACCGCTCAACATTGTTGATCTGATACGGATACAAAAGTTCCTGTCAGAACACATAAAGACATTGCTACCACTCAAGAAAGGTACTCACTTTCCTCGAGACTCTAATGGAACAAATCTTCCCAGAATAGATCTGTCACCAGTTGCAGCAAGCCACGATTCTAAGCCTACCAACGTCAACAGTACCAGAATCAATATTCAAGATGATGACGAGATCTGCATTCAAAGAGGACAATCGAGGAGTCAATTATCAACCTTGTCGTCCATGAATACCTGGAAAGAATTTTACAATTTCAAGGCAAAGAGGGACCAGTATCACTTCTGCAACACATCTTGGTATCGTCCCCTCCTCATGGTCTCGTCGCCTCCTCCTGGTCCCGACGCCTTATCTCGGTCCTAGCGCGTCCTCTCGGTCCTACCGCGTCCTCTCTGTTGGAGCAGTCGTCTGGTCAATAAACACTATAAAATCTGATCATCCATGAGGTCTTGTCAGAAAGAAAGGGTCAAGAGGGAGTCTTCATCTCATTAAGCGTCACGAATCGAACGCTCACCTCTAGCCTCAGTCTCAACACTAGCAAAAGAAAAGCTCTACTCCATGTCCCAGACAAAACTCCACAACAACAACAACAAAAGCTAAAGCCAGCTACCAAATTCTCAAATTTTCTTTTCACATGGGAACCTTTTCATTCTGGTACGAGTTCCTTCAGTCAGGTACCATTCACGTTTCATTCTGGTCCCTTCAATCAGGTACCAGTCACGTTTCATTTTGGTCCCTTCACTCAGGTACCAGTCATGTTTCATTTTGGTCCCTTCAATCAGGTACCAGTCACATTTTATTCTGGTTCCTTCACTGAGTCCCTTTCACTCTGGTACCGGTCCCTTCAGCAAGGTGGTTCCTATTTCACGCTCCTGTGTAGCTCCCAGATGATAACGAATCCATGCAATACCAAGATCACAAATCTCAGCTTCATCTATAGCATCCTCCCATTTCGAGGATGATTTAGAAATTTCATTTTTCCGGAGAATCTATCAACCTAAAAGTTCAGTCCCTGATGGAGTACATAAGTGAGCTTCTTTAGTCCTACGAAGGCACATCGCAAGGATATTTTCGTTGCTCTTGATCGTGTTACATCCGGTAAATGCTTATCCCTCGCTAAAAACACTCTCGTTCAAGACAAGATTTCTTCTGAAGACATGATCGTCCAGAACAATAAAGAGCACAACCAGGGACTCCCACCACTACTCACCTTAAAGATGCAAAGTTTTACATCATTAAAGAAGATCCAGACTACAACATGGTTCCTAGACGTCCACGGATTCACAACAACAAGGCGGGATCCTCATTATCATTAAATCTTAGGGATTCGATAAAAAACTTCAGGACTCAACCAAGTAAGTTCTATTCAACATCCTTCTTTACAACCGATTATCCCATGTCCCACCGAGGCTTGGGGACTCGATCCAGGGACCAACCCCGCTATGACTACGCGATAAGAATGGGAAGCCAATCCCTTTCAATATTTTATTTTAGAAAATAAAATCTCTTGCAAACTACTTGTCAAAGCCTACCTACCATCCCAAAAACAATAAAATATTTCATAAACCCAATATAAAAAAGTCTTTAAAGACTGGCTCGATCTGTTCAGAGGTATGCTTCCTCTAACTACCATTCTAGAACTTTAAACCCCCCTCAGTCCTATCCCTGGCGTTGGAAACCTCATCCAAGATAGATAACATACACATCCCAAGGAGGATCCTGTCGAAATTGAAATAAACGCCAATACTCGCATTAGGATACTCAATTAGCACACTCCATGTTACATTGTTGTTCCATATATGAACGATATTTGAAGCACCATCCTCAATTAGTATACGAAAGTATCTGTCCCTCAGGGACGCATCAACAATTAGAACCAGAGCCAGCCACTCTCAGACTTGTTCCAAGAACACGTCACTGCGTCTTCATCAAAAAACAACTATGTTGCATCTCAACTGCCCGGACGACAATGATGGATCCAACTTTAATTCAGATGCTCGCCCCAGTACTTCAACGACAATAAGAGACGACTCCAACTTTCATGATTTCCCATATCCTCTCAAATTCTCGGAAGCATGGACCTGTGATGACACCAAAAGTTACCTTCTTCCAGACAGAGATCCAAGTGAGTCACATTTGGGGACTTACAACTCCTTCACATTTGAAAGTTTAACACAATAACATCTCTTAACTAGAAGGTTTGATCAGCAACGGTACAAGCAACACGACTTTTCTACATCAGTACTCACACGATTGGGAAGCCTCCGCCTCTTACCTGATCACATCCAGAAAGAAACCGACAACAATCGATGAAGAACGGGTCAAAACATCCTTCACGAGAAGTGTTCTTCTATGTTTCTACTACGACATATCAGAAGAGCACAACAATCGGAGACCTGAGTTAGGAGATATGGATCTTACACTAAAGTCTACAAGGTCTGAAAATTCATACGGGATTACTAATCAAAGATGTTTATGCATGGTTGGATGACCTAACCAACTCCAAATCGAGTAATTTTTTTGCATATGATAGTTTGGTCTCTTGGCTTTAAAATGATGACCTAACCAACTCCGAATCGAGTGATTTTTTTGCAAACGTCAAAATCCGACATCATATGAAACTTCAACAACTTCGGAAGAAAATAATGTGTAAACTAGGGTTTCCAAACGGGATTCAAAAGACTCAGCATTATAAAGACCTTGTCTGCCCATGGACCTTCATCTTGTCAGGTCGCTCTCAATCTCCCAAGTAAACCTCATCAACCTTTCTATGACAAGAATACTGGAGTCCACCGCCAACCTCACTTGTTGTTCTGATCTACCATCAACTTCTTCTGCCGATTTCTAGTATTTCCAAATTTGCTGCTTGATAGACACATTTTTGTGTCTAATTTGTCCGCAATTATCTATTTTGTTAGTGCTCGATTTTATACTTATTGTGTGATTTTATGTGTTTGTAGGTGTTTTTTAAAAATAAACATTTGTGAAAAAATTGGCTTAAAAGTGATAAAGGCACCCAGAAAAATTTGATTAAGACACCCACCAGTTGGATTACGGGCACCCTTCCTCTTTGATTTGAAAATGGAAAATGGCGGGAAACTTTTGACGCGTGAAGATTGATTCTGATAGAGTTGGGAAGCCGATTTTTATGGAATTAAAGTTTGTTTCGAGATATATATATGTGAAGAAACAATGTAAACACGTCAACTAACAAGTCTCACGCCGTGAAACATGAAGATCAAACACGTTTACTGCTGGTGAAACTTTTTTCACCCTGAATTTGGATAAAACAGAATTCGAGTTGGTTATAGATGAAGATTTGGGTCCTTATCAGTTAGGGAAAGGCTATTAGAGTTTACTAATCCTATAAATAGTGAAGAGATTAAAGAAAAAGCTATCCAGAGTCGAGAGAAAAAAATTCCGGAAGAAAAAAAAACTTATGTTGGTGTGAAGAAGACGAAGAACATAAGGCTGGAAAAGAAAGTCGCAGAAACTGTTACTTTATCCCATCCATCAGCTGCACCCGAGATCAGTCGTCCATTGACTGTTCTCGTTACTAAACTCATTTAGCAACTACACCTATTTCAGAGATGTTGCAATAGACTGTTGCAACAGATATAAGCATCTCAATTTCCCTGAAATAATTTTTTTTGTTGTTTTTCTTCCTTTTAAGCACTTTGAGCTATGAACATGTATTTTGAGAAAGTGTTTGACATGAGGAGCTAGACCCTACTGCTGAGGCGACGGAGGAAGCTATTTTTCCAATAATAAAGTGGTATATTTATATTTTATTAATTTTTTTCAATTTTTTTATGATTATTTTATTTGAATTAAATTTGAAAAAAAATGATTTTTATCAATTAGTTGTGTTTTCCTTTGATGGTTCATGCTTAGTTTAGAGCTATTGATGTCTCATACCTTTGATCTACAACTATTATTTTGAAAATCTAACTTTGGCGATATTTAGAATCAATTGAATGTATGAGTTGCAAAATAATTCTTAATGCTAAATCACTTGAAAAATTGGCTAATGTGGAATCCTTAGTCTCAGTTCTTTCCATAATCTGAATTCAATTTTACTTTAATTTTCTTTATTTTTAGTATTAAAAATTAGGTTTAAAAACCAAATCTTTACAAGTCTGAGTATCGAATCCTTTACCACTATTTCTAAAACACATCAATTTTTGGCGGCGACAACGCAGACTTGTCTTTAGGTTTAGAGTTTTAGATTTATTTTTTAGGTTTTTATTTTTGTTTTTAGTATTATTTTTACTTTTTCTATTTTACGTTTCTTTGGGTATTTATCTTTTTGCTACAAGTTTTTGGATTGTGGATTAAAAAGAAATTGAGTCAAAGACTTTGATGATTAAAGACTTGGAGCTAAAGTTAAATCTAAAAGAACGGAAAAGAAGACAAATAATTTTATTTTTAATTAGATTTTATTTCTATTTGTTAGATTTTATTTTTAATTAGATTTTATTTTTATTTGTTAGATTTTATTTGTTTCTCTTTTTAGAAACTGTGTTAGGATTTTTTTTATTATTTCTATAATTTTTCTTTTATTTTTGGACACTTTTGAACTTTATTTTGGGACTTTGGACATTATTTTTGTTTTTAAACCCTACAGAAGGGTAATTTAAATACAAACTGCAACATGGAAGGACGACAATTACTATATTGTCTCGGCCCCTCGGGTTCGTACACTGACACAGGAGTCGGTGGCCCGAGTTGACTACAACCGATTCATCCCCCGTCTAGTACGGGAGGTAAGACTCGATCAACCCACGAATCCCCTACAAGTGGGTTTACTGTATTCCTTCGTATGCATATATGTTGAGGAACTGAATACGGATTTACTTTTCTAGTAAAGGGCAGGAACTTGCCATATAAGATAAGGACTCGGATTTCATCACCGTTTCCTTCTTGCCCGCTTTAGGAACACGTTACCAAACGCGAACATAAGCTTAAAATTTTAACTAGAAAGAAATCGATAGGATAACGAGCTTATAGGAAGTCATTAAAAAGGATTGTATTGGTTACTCTGTTATCCTAACTCAAAGTTCAGGAAGATTATTTTAAGTTGATTAGAGCCGCCTTGTAACCCAAGGAAACGTTGCCAAAGAGACAGGGTTATCAAAGCTCCTTAGAGCTTATACTGTTTCTATTCGACTTAATCTAATTCAGATCGTTCTAAGAGGTTTGCTAAAACTGTAACTAGTTTCCTTTTGAAAGAATAGAAGCTGGTCTAGAAACAATCTAAGTGAAGCCATCATGCTTTTAGTTTGCTAGATTCAGTAGGTTTGATTTGGTTGAGTCAGTCTTACTTGTGATTGTTTAGAATTTCCTTCCAATTAAGATTTATTTTTTACTTTTTAGTATATGCCAAGTGATATGTGCATTATTTGCATTATTTGGATACTCTAATAAATTGAACTCTTGTTAGTTTTCATATCATTATGCTTTGATTTTGTTTGTTTATGAGTTTCTTAGTAGTTTTGAAGTGTATTCAACCAAAGAAGAAGAAAGAAGTTCATTACGACACGAAATGAACAAGGAAGTTAAGTTCTGCCAATGGAGAAGGACCAAAGACCAAATTCAACTCATTAAAATTTAGGATTTCTTAATACCATTTTGAAGAGAACGAGAAGACGAAGTCAAGCAAAAATAATGAGGTCATTTAGAGTTTGTATGAGGAAGTTATGAGCAAAACAGCCGAAAGAAAATAACGAAACACTCAGCATCACAATCGGGAGATAACAAGGGAAAATTACCTACCGATTATAGGCAGTTTCGGGTACAGGAAAACTTCGTTTTCGAACTCCAAAAATCGGTAATTTACACGGAAATCGAGCCTACCAATTATGGAAAAGTTATGTACTGGTTATGGATAGTTATCTACCGATTATGGCAAGTTTTGGACACAGGAAAGTCATATTTTGAGCTCTTACAATCGGTATTTAAGGAGGGTGTCTTGACTACCGATTATGACTCGACGAGAGCCACTTCTAAGACACGTTTTTGACTTCCAAACCAAGGTATCATGGTCCCATTAGGACTCTAACACCTAGATATGATGAAGACTATATAAGAAGACTTCCATAACCCTAGAAAGGGATCTTGGATACTTATGGAGACTTGAAAAACAAAAGGAGAACAAAAGCTAGGGCTTGGAGTTGGGATTGAAGATCACGATTTCTAGGGTTTGATTTACTTCTTTTCTTTATTATTTTATTATTTTCCATGGGTTTGAGAAATCCATGATGAGCTAAACCTTTCTTATTGGTTAGAGATGTAGTCCTAAGTTGGAAAACATGTTTATTAATTGAAGTATTCATTCTTATATGTTCATAATCTCTTCAATATCGCTTATGTTCTACCGTTTATAACGCTTTCTATGATGGATTGTTTGTCTGTTTAAGTCGCGAATTAGATGAGCATGCATTGACATTTATAGCTAAACTAGTGTTCGACATCTATAACATAGTTGTTAATGACGGGATGTTACCATGCAATTATGTGTAGAAGTGTGACCTAGGTTAAATCTATGTGGCTCTTGCGCCGGATTGCTTAGAATAACCCCAACTCACAAAGACCATTGATTTCATTGGGTTAAACTTGAGTGGCTCTTGTGCCAAGTTATTCGTTGAAAAAGATTAAAAGAGTGGTTCTTGCGCCTTTGATGATAACATGAGTTTTGCCGGAGTAAGCCTGCGATAGGATGCTTTAGGGTTATTGATATTGAGAGTGCATGAATGTTGAGTATGATTTAGTTGATAACATGTTGGAAGATGGAAGATGAACTCTCTTACCAGTATTCTTTATTTCTGATATTCGTTTTAATCTATTTGTTTTAGTATAATTTAGTTATAATCACAACCAAAACCCCCCTGTTTACATAAGTAATTGAAAGTAATTAACAATCACCTGCCTCTCTGTGGGAACGAACTTGTTCTTATTACTATACTCTAATCTATATTAGTGACGTAAGAACTTGAATAAAATTTGCTTGGCTGACAACCGACCAAATTTTGGCGCCGCTGCCAGGGAGGCATAACGGATTGTTATTTTGTTTTTTATTTTTTATTTCTAGTTTTTAATTTAGTTTTAAATATTGTTTTTCAGGTACTATTTCTTTCGTGAATGCTTAGAGAGGGTAGACCAAGTCCCATTGGTATACGACTTCGATCAGGCACTTTACTAAAAGATTTCATTCGAGCAGTGAACATTCCACTTCCTTCAAGTATATCGTCAAGTGAGTTCGCAGATTCAGACGTAGCGGAAGAACAAGAAACAATGGGTGATACAAATCGTACACTCAAATACTTGGCTTCTCACAAGTTGGATCCGCAACACTGGTGTATTTAGACGACATCTACATTTGAGATCAAGCAAGGGTTGATTCGAGAACTTCCAAAGTTTCATGGAATGACTAATGAAGATCCAAATAAACATTTGATGGATTTCCATAACCAAGTCATGGCCATGCTACCAACAGAGACTGATGCTGATAGAGTCATGTTACGAGCTTTTCCATTCTCCCTGATGGATACTGCTAAGGAATGGTTATACTATTTACCTTCTGGTAGTGTCACAACTTGGAATGGTCTGAAGAAACTCTTTTTAGAGAGATACTTTCCTGCATCAAAGGCGACTCAGATTCGTAAAGATATTTGTGGCATCAAGCCGATGGCAGGAGAGACATTGTATGAATGCTGGGAACATTACAAGAGATTGGTGGCTAGCTGCCCACATCATCAATTCAGTGATTTATTGATCATCCAGTACTTCTATGAGGGTCTTCAAGCAAGTGACAGAAATCTTCTCGACGCTGCAGGTGGTGGTGCATTAGTGAACAAAACAGTATCTCAATCTAGAGAGTTAATTGAGAACATGTCAGCAAACTCTCAACAATTCTCAAGTCGTGGGTTAGAACCACTCGTCAAGAGGGTTAACGGGGTTACTTCTTCTCCTCATTTAGAGCATAGAATTGGTAATATGGAGAAGGTGATGCAGCAAATGGCAGCAGTGATCATCCCCTCTTATGAAGAAAAAACCAAACAGGTGAATGCAGTATTTCCAAATCAGCAGATACAACGGTATGATCCTTATTCCAACACTTATAATCCAGGATGAAGAGATCATCCAAATTTCAGTTATGCGAACAAGCAAGCTGTAGCTCCAGGGACGGTTTTCAATCGTCCAAATGGGTTCCAACAGCAAGTACAACCTCCACAACAAGCTCAAAACTCAGAATCATCGGAGATGCTCTCCATGATGAAGAATATGACGACGTTGATGCAGAAAAATCAACAGACAACTGATAATGCGATAAAAGAGCTACAAACTCATATGAGCACGATGACCGATAGACTGAATCATAAGAGCTAACCCTAGCCTTTCCTCATATTAACACCAAGATAGAACTAGCTATTCGGCTTAGCATCGCATTGGCACTAGTTAGCCACAATAACGCTAAAAGCGCTAACTTTCCTGGCACTAAACCTTAGCACGAGAGAGGTGCTAACTAACCAAAAATGGTATTATCTAGTACAAAAACACTTAATAAGGCCTTAGCTCACTATTACCAGCTTAGCACCTAATCCCTAGCACCAAAAGTGCTAATCTAACTCTAGCAACAAAAGCGAAAAATCCTTGGCCGCAATGCCCTTGTGGCTAACGCCCTTGGCTAGCGCCCTTGGCGCCTAACGCCCTTGTGGCTAACTCCTTTGACTAAGCGCCCTTGTGGCTAACTTTGTTGCGCTAATTCCCTTGTTGCTATGGATAACGCCCTTGGCTGATGCTCTTGTGTGGCTAGCGCCCTTGTTGCGCTAACGCCCTTGCTTCTTTGCTTGCCACTGATGCCCTTTCTTGTGGCTAGCCCCCTTGTTGTATCTAACGCCCTTGTTGTGGTCGACGCCCCTGGTACTGGCACCTTTTCCCTAGCCCCAATGTATTTCTAGCAAAACCCAATGCTTCTCTAAGGCTAATACGTCCTTATCCATACTTAGCGACTTGGCCATATATATTTGCGATAAAACCTCAGTGCTAACTATACAATTGAAGTGTTAAATTCAAACCTCCTTGATACTAGCTTCCTAGTCCTAGTACAATTAATATTTACTAAAAGATGTGCATGTTGGTCTTACTCCTGAGATGTAGCATATTAGCCTTTTACGTTAAGAGAGTTAGCACCTTCTTATTTGCGTTAAGTAGATAATGTTGGCTCCACTAGTTACTTACCTCAGAAATATGCCTTTCTTCTCATTATAGGTCCTACATTAAGTCTTTTAAGAAGATTATCTTTTTCTTCTTATGAAAATGCCAGAGAGAATTTTTGAATCCCCAATCTCAACTAATTCTGATTCATATCACTCTCCTCCATCTCAGAGCCTCCCATTTCCCTCTAATTTTCTTTCCCCTACCCCTGGTTTTAAGATATCCCTATCTGTATCCCCCAATGGTGAAACACAACCGATATTTTGCATCTCATCTCCTGTTTTTTTCTAATTCATCTCATTCTAGCAATCTAAATTCTCCAGCAAACTTTCATGATGACCTAATCCAAATTGATCAATATGGATCTAATTTGAAAGAACAACAGTTGAAAAAGGAATTATACCTCCCCCTCGAGTTCTCATTAACTCCTTATCCAAAGCGACAAGAAGAGCTTCAAGTTTTTTTTCTAATTATTTCCTCCTTATTTGATTTCTATTAAGCTTTATTATTAATTTTAGATTTACCGATGTCTTAATTCATCTAATTAACTTTTATCAAAATATTAGATCTAGAGTCACTGAAAACCTTATCTTAGTTAGATTTACATCTTAGTTAGAGTTACATCTTGCGAATTTCATTAAATAGAGTAATGGTTCTTTAGATTTAAATTTCTTAAGTAGTTTTATCATTTTTAAACAAGGATTGATGATTCATTTGCTCATCATTATAGACTCACTTTTATACCTTTCCTGCTTCCTTTATGCTTTTGTAATATGAAGCTGATAGCCTGGAATGTCCAAGGATATGGGAATCCTTTTACACAAAATCATCTCAATTTCTTAATTCTAAATGAGAGGCCTGAAATTTTATTCCTCTCCGAAACAAAATCTCAAAAATCCCTTGTTAAATTCTTAATTTCATTTTATCTTAATTTTCATATAGTAGATCCTATTGTACTAGCTGGAGGCTTAGCTATTGCCTGGATAGATGGTTTTCATTTTGATATTGTAGTGCAAACTAATTTTGAGTCTCAAAAATGGGTTGTTACTTGTTTCTATGATAGCCCTTACCCTGTAAACAGAAATATAGCTTGGTATTTTTTGGATCAGATAGCTGACCAGGTTAATAGAACTCAGATGCCATGGATACTTTTAGGAGACATGAATATGATTTTGATCAATCAGAGAAAATAGAAGGATTGCCTTTTAAACTTTAAAGATTGTGAATATTACCTTAGTATTCTCCAAAGAGCAGATCTTATCAACTTAGGATATTCAGGAAATAATTTCACTTGGAATAATAATAGAAAAAACACTGCCAATATCCAAGAAAGGCTAGATATAGTTACGGCTAATACTAGTTGGAACCTGTAGTTCCCAATAGCTTACATTAAACACTTAGTTGTTGTAGGATCATACCACTTTCCAATCTCTTTAAACCTAGAAAAAGAATATGAAAATCTACAGTAAACTTTCAAATTCTATGACTCTTGGCAAAAAGAAATATCTTGTGTCAAAATTATTAAAGAATCTTGGAACTGCTCCATTGTTGAAAATCCTGTTGAATCCTTAGTCAAGAATCTTTTTGATCAAGGATTTCATCTCCTGGACTGGAAAAAAAATATTTTTGGGCTCCCCTCTAAAAAAATTAAGCAAATCTGAGACAGATAGATCAACTAAATTCTTCCCAAAATATTTACAGAAAAGAAGACAAAATCCAAGGTAAGATGATTATTCTTGAAAAACTCTATGAACTCAAGAATCCATAGCTAAAAAGCAATCTAGGGATAATATAATAAACTTAGGAGAAAAGAATACTAAATACTTTCACACAATTACTCTGAAAAGGAGGAAATGGAATCACATCGAATGTCTAAAGAATTCTAATAATGAGGTTACTTTTGATATGAAATAAATTCATTTAACTTTAAATGATTACTATCAAAACCTCTTTATTGTTGATCCTATTGATAAGTCTCGGCATGACTTTATTTTTTAAAAAATCCAACCAGTGATCTCTGAAATAGATAATGACAATCTTATGCCTGTCCCATTTAAAGAAGAAACTATTGGGGTCCTAAAGAACATGAAACCAAATCAATCTTCTGGACCAGATGGCTTCCCAGCTAGTTTCTTGAAACAAAACTGGGAAACAGTGGGAGATCAGGTCACTTTAACAATTCAACACTTCTTCCTTAATGGTTTTATGCATCCAAAAACAAAATAAAACATTCTTATTTCTTACTCCTAAAATAAGACATCCTAAAAATCCTAGCCAATTTAGACCCACAAGACTCTGTAATACAGCCTATAAAATAATAGCCAAAGTCATAGCCAACAGAATCAAACCACACTTAGACAAGATAATTTCACCCTTTCAAACAACTTTCCTTTCTAAAAGATAAATCTCGGATAACATAATTATTGCTCACGAAATCATTCACTCCTTAAAAAAAAAAAGTGGTGGAATAGGTTTAAAAATTGATATGTTTAACGCCTTTGATAGAGTCAATTGGGATTTTCTTATCTCTTCCCTAAAAACCTTTGGCTTCAACCAAAACTTCTGCAACCTGATTAAGCAATGCATTGCCACTTCCTCCTTAGCTATTCTCTTAAATGGAACCCCTGGGGAATTTTTCCAGCCCTCTAGAGGCCTGAGACAAGGAGACACTCTTTCTCCTGATCTATTTATCATTTGTATGGAAATTTTTTCCAGGATGATCCTTTGGAAGGAAAAAGAAAAACTTCTTCATGGGGTAAAGATAACCCCAAAAAATGATCCTATCTCTCATATTTCTTTCTGGATGATTGTCTTTTGTTTGTTAAAGCTGACTTAATGGAATGTAAACAGCTCCTTAAAATAATTGACATCTTCAGCAAAGCTTCAGGTCAACTTATAAATTTTGATAAATATGGGCTCTTTTTCAGTAAACAGGTTCAACCTAAACATCAAATAATGATATAAAATATGCTTAAAATAAAAAAGATTGATCTAAAAGACTCTTACTTATGAGCACCTCTCTTTGCTTACGGATCCAAAATTAAAACTTTTGACTCAATAATTGAAAAAATGGAAATAAAAACTCAAGGATGGAAAGGAAAAATCCTCCCTCAATCTAGTAAATTAATCCTAAATAAAAATTTTCTAGCTAGTATGCCTATTTTCCTATGGGTTGTCTTGTTATTCCAATTTTTTTTTATAATAATGTTATTAAAAGAGACTTCTGGTTAGGAAAGGAGACTAATTTTAAAGGCTTTTACCCTAAAGCATGGACTTACATGTGTAAGCCTCTTTTTAAAGGAGGGATAGGTTTTAGGGATGCTCACAAAACTAGCTTAGCTATGATAGCTAAGGTAGCCTGGAGACTAATTACCGGACCAAAATACTTATGGGCTTCTCAATTTAAACAGAAATAATTTAGAAAAAAATAAGCTTTCAGAGCTAAGATCCCATCTACTAGTTCCTGGATTTGGAAATGCATTAACAAAGGTATCAGATTAATTGAACAAGATAATATCTGGGAAGTAGGAGATGGCAAGGGTGTAAGCTTAGATAGATGGATACCAGGCTTAGGGGATAATTTATTGTAATTTCGTAATGATAACAACTTTTCCTTAACACTTGTGTCAGATCTTATTGATTCTGAAACAAAAAAATGGAAAACTTATTTGATCTCTCTTTATTCCCAACTCACATTGCTGGGAAAATATGCAAGATTAATCTGTTTTTAAATTCTTCCAACAATCTTTAATCAGATAAATTAAGATGGCTCTTGACTACTTCTGGATAATTCTCAGTTAAATCAATGTATACAAAGCTTTCAGGGAATTGAATTAACTCTAACAATTTGAACATGTCTGATTCTCTTCGGAAATCATTCTGGAAATTGGGGGTTTCCCAAAGGATCAAAAATTTTATATGGAAATGCCTCCAGAATGCAGTATCCACAAATTATAAGCTTTTCAAAACAATTGAAGATGTTTCTCCTAGATGTTCTTTTGGTTGTGAAAATGATGAAACCTTAGAACACCTGTTTTTTCATTGTAGGTATGCCAAGGCTATCTGGACTTCTAACCCAAATCCAGTGCAATTAAATCTGGCCAATGATACACCTTTCTTAGAAATCTGTAGAAACTGGTTAGAAAAGCCTCACAATCTAATATCTATTGGAACTGCAATAACAAATATATGGTTCATCAGGAAAGAAAGATGCAATAGAGCCTTTCAAGGCAAACACAATACTACAACTCAAACTTCTTTAGCTATTCAAAGAAATATTAAATTTTGGGATAAAGGATATTTGATGAAAACTAACTCCAGTAACGATACTTCTCTGTTGAATCAAAAAGATACTTTTCTGTTGAATTAAAAAGAAAAGGAATGGGAGTTCCCAGGAAAAAACAAACTTAAGATTAATATAAATGCAACCTGGATTTCTAATGAAAAAACTTCTGTTTTTGCTTTAATCTTAAGAGATGATGCAGGTAACTTCAAGAATGGAAGAGCAGGACTATCCACAACAGAGTCTCCAGAAGAAGCAGAAGCAGTAGGATTTTGGGAAGCAGCGCAGTGGGCAACTGAAGAAAATTTAACCAATTTCAGCATGGAAGGCGATTGCAGGAAGATAATTGATTTTTTTGAATGGAACTAAAGTCCTAACTCTTGGCAGAGTCAAGTAATTTTGGAAGAAAATAAAAGAATCCTAAGCTTCAACCAATATTTTCATGGTTTCCATTTTGCGCCAAGATCGGCAAACAGAACTGCGGATGTTCTGGCAAAAAAAGCAAAACACTTTATTGATAATTTTGATTGGGTTAATTCCCTTCCTCTTTGTATATATCATGTTTTAGAAGTAGATAAATCTAATTTTAGGAAAAAACTCTTATATTTCCACTTTAGATGACTTTACTATTTTTATAAGAAGGATTCAAGTTAGTCTTTATAAAATTTCTCCAATTTACAAAGATAAAAAAGTTTATCCTTAAGAGCAAAGTCTTCGTGTAACCTACTATTTAAAACGATTATAAGATTTTTTCGGCCATTCAACAGCATGAATGAAGTTCAGGCGACCTATAAAACTCTTCTATATTAGCTTCAGATAGCAAACATGCTCATTTAGTTAAAGTGTCGGCAGAGAAATTAGCTTCTCTATAAATATACTCATAGATAATTGCAGCAGAGCTAGCACTGGCAAGGACCCACGCTGCTTAACTATCCAAGGCAAATTGCCAGAAATAAAGGCTTGAACCACGCTAGCAGAATCTGACCCGACACGAACTCTTATGAATTTCCACCTGAGGGCCCATTCTAGCCCGTTAATAGTAGGAAAAATCTCGCCATATAATTAGTCTGAACACCCAAACCAACATTAAGGGCCCTCGAAACTGCATAACTTCTGTCTCTTGTTATAATTCCAGCACCAGCAGCACCTGGGTTGTCACGTGTCGCGCCATCGTAACAAAGAAGGGCTTCATTAAAAGCCAGAGATAATCATCTATGTTCCGATGGGCAAGTGAACTTGGTTCTGCGGTGAGCTACTCTGAAATATCTTAAGGCGCGAAGGTCATACATTGTACCATGCATATGACCGCGCATGCGAATAGTATTATCATGAACAAGCTGGTAGATGCGAGACTGAAACTGCACCAAATTCCGATTGTACCCTTCAAAACAAATTTATTTTTAATTTTCCACAATTCAAATCTTATTTGCATGTTTGCACCATCCATAAATCCTTATTAATCATGCGAATCTTACCTTTGTAAGCTTTATAAGCTGTCACCAGGTTGATGTCACGTTCCATCTCAAATATGCCAGAAATCCAGGCCCAAACCCTCCGTGCAAATATGCAGTGCCAAATAATATGATCTGACGACTCCATAACACTTTTGCACAGATAACACATATTGACCCAATCGAATAGAAATCTGGAGGTGATTACATCTTGAGTATCACAGCATTCCCTAACCATAGTCTTCCAATAGTGCGCAGCCAAGGTAGGATGCACAACAGGTCTTCATGTGATCAACTTTGTTTTTCGGTCCCTTCAAAGTGACGACGGAGTAATTCTTTAGCTGATATTATTAAAAAAAAATCTCTTTTGGTATGGCATCCAAGCAGTGAAGTCCTCATTACCAACTATAAGTGGCAGTGAATCTGGATCAACCCCAGCTTCAACCATCAAAATTCTAATAGCTATCGGTACCACCCAGTTGCTGCTTCCCATTAAGTCACAGACCCTAGACTGATACATACTTTTTGTTGCATTAACAGCTCCAATCATAGAAGCTATAGGTGCATCATCGCACCAGTTATAAAAAAAATAACAATGTTGATCTACCATCCCCAATGATGCATTTCGTGTTCCTTTCAACCAGATGATAAACCCATTTGATACCTGGAAAGACCGAGGATGCCAGTTGATAATCAATAAGATTACCATTCAGTTTCAGAAATTTTTCTCTAAGATAACGAGCCGAAATCTTATCTGAATTCTTAATGTTCCACCACAGTTTCATAAGCATAGTTCTATTCACAACTCTAAGTCTTCTTATGCCAAGTGTACCCTCACTTCTTGGGCTGGATATTCAATCATAGGCCACCACAAAATGCTTGCGCACTTTAGCATCACCGGACCAAATAAAGTTGTGAATTTCACGTTCATATTGCATAAAGATATTGTCCACATATAAACAGCCATTGTATGAATAACATAAGTAGCTATCACTGAACGAACCAAAAAAAATCTTGCCAGGCACGATAACAATTTACCTTTCCATCCAGCTAGCTTGTCCATGATCTTTTTGACAACTGGACGAACATGCGCATATCTTACAGCTCCAGGTTTCAAAAGAACACCCAAATATCTATCCGGAAACACTGCTCATCCCATACAAGGAAATTGGAAATAACTATCCCCTTGAACAAGTGTCACCACCATAATAAAACTTACTTTTTTTTACGACTAACTGACTGCCCTGATGCACGTTGACACATGCACAGAATTTATATAAGAGTGTTCAAACTCTGCCAGTTTCCCTTGCAAAAAATCATCATGTCATCAGCAAAGAATACATGAGTTGGAGCAACTCCTTTGCGCTTAACCATATAATTCATCTTCTTGGCAGCAAAAGCCTTTGAAATATTCCTGCTCAAGACGTCTTCAATAAGAACGAAAATAAGAGGTGACAAAGGATCACCCTGTCGTAAGCCCCTTGAGATGTTAAAGAAAACTTCTGTACGGCCATTGACGAGGACAGAAATCCTTACAGACTGCAAAATGTTAAGAATCCAAGTACACCAAGCCTCCGAAATACCATATTGACAGAAAACCTCAATGATGAACTGCCAACTAATAGTGTCGAAAGCCTTAAAAATATCTAACTTCAACCCAACGTTACCATGTTTCCTTTAACTGCAAGTTCATTAACCATCTCTTAAGCTAAACTAGTGTTTTCATGAATATTCGTATCTTTCATGAAAGCCACTTGCTCTTCAGAAACAAGTTTCCCAAAATCTCCACTAAGTCTACTAGCTATAATTTTCGGTGAAAATTTTAAGGAAAAAATTGCTAAGCATGATAGGCCTAAAATCTTTCACAGGGTCAGCATTACTCGTCTTAGGAATTAATTATGAAGCTAGTGTTAACTCCATTAGGAATTTTGCGCATTTCCCAGCAATTTACAACAGCCTTGAAAAGGTCATCGCAAATAATATCCCAACAGTGTCAAAAAAACATACCCGAAAACCCATCAGGTCCGAAGGCAGACTCCGCTCATAAATCGAACACAGCTTCTCTTACTTCCTCCGTGTTTGGAACAATATCCATCTCAGCCGATTCGGCATCAGAAATTTTCTCATGTTTGTAATCAAACAACTTACTGTCTATATCTGTTGGGCCACCAGTAAACTTCGAAGTATAGTAGTCTACTGTATGCGCCTTAATTTCGCTATCATCTACAAGAGTATCACCATCATCTATAATCAGTTCCGTAATGGTATTATGATTTCTCCGAAGCCTTATACTATTATGAAAGAGCCTTGTATTCTTGTCACCATCTTGCATATATAATTCCCTCAACTTTTGACTTAACATAGTAGCCCACTGCTTCAGGACCTGATCAACAGAATCCTTTGCCTCTGATATTCTCGCAAGCTGCACCTCACTAGTTGAATCATTATCCAAAATGTCCATATCGGTTTCAAGACGAAATTCACTTTGCTTGAGCTTGTTGTGAACATCTCCAAAAACAAGCCTATTCCGGTCTTTAAGAGCTTGCTTAAGCCTCTTAAGTTTGTTGACAAAGAAATAAGTTGGTTGACCATAGATAGGCGACAACCAGTTTGTTTTCACCAAATTTAGAAACTCCTGGTGAGCTAGCCACATTTTCTGAATTCTAAAAGGAGCCCTAGTTGGACGGGGGCAGGCAACCGCAAAACCAATTAGTGGTGAGTGATCTGAAGCTACCCTAGGTAATGTTTTACACCTCCAGTTATCATATTTCTCTATCAAATAGTCATTCACTATTCCTCTATATCAAGCTTAGAGACGATTCTTTTGACTCCATTTTGACAATTCGACCAAGTATGTTTCTTGCCCAAACAGTCAGCTTCAAAGAGGCCATTATCATGCATTCAGTTCCTAAAATCATTCAAATAAATCATACCCGGAACCTTACCTCCCTTCTTCTCATTTAATCTCAAAATACTGCTGAAATCGCCAATTACAAACCATGGCTTTGGCTCTTTAACAAAATCAAGCAGACTATATAAGTTTCTTCTCATGACATAATTATAGTTGGCATGAACAAAATAAACAATATTACCTTCAAACTTAACGGAGATAGCTTGTTTGCTGTTGTTGATCACCGTAGGTCTTGTATTGCCAAAAGACCACATCACCCACAGGTTACTATTCTCATCAGCTAAATTATTTTCAATAACTTCATCGCGCATTCCAACAAGCTTTAGAATCTTGATAAACCTTGCAATACAGTATACCATAGACTTATTCTTTCTTTCTACGTACCTGTCAGTTAAGCCTGGAGCACGCTCTGCAACATATGTCTCTTTGACTCCCGAAGAGTAAGTCATGTCTCCTTTACCATCAGCACCCGTAGCATCTTCACAATCAGTTGTAGGGTTACTTTTAGTGCCTTTCCTATCATTCCTAAGAGCTTCAGGCTTGTCCCGGTATTTGCTAGACCTGTTTCCACCATCACTCTCTCACTTAATTTAGCATTCTTTCTAGCTTCAGCTTCGGCCTTCTGAGTTTTCACTTTAGCCTTTTTGTCATCAGCTTCCTTTTTGTTTCCTGGCTTTTAGCTTGAGCTTTTCAGCGTCTTCATTTAGCTTATCTTCATTAGGATTATGCTGGGTGGCCATCTGATCAATAGGAGGTATCACAGTGTCATATTTCTCCCATCCATAATTCCCAATTTCCCATCATCAGCATCTTAATCATCTCTAATATCAGCGTTTACCGGATCATCCTCGACATCACACCAAGGGACACCAAATGAGTTAATGTAATTATACCCGTAATTTGTTGGATAACAGGCTCATTACTCATCTTTCTTGAATTTTTTGGAGTGACAAAACCATCGTCTACCGCAACCTTCGGATTATCCAAGGCATCTTGCATAGTTCTATCCAATTCTGCATCCAAATCAATTTGCTGTCAAGTTATAACCAATTCAACAACATGATTCGTTTTTCCTAAAATCAAATTTACTCGATTAACAACATTCCTCTCTGGTAGAGAAGAATTTAACTCAACAGCAAGGGCCTTCTCTCTCCTAGCCTTTTCCAAGTTTGTTGCATGAACTCTAGCCTCATGGTCATCTAAAGCTTGCTTAGTCCTAGCCATAATTTCTGATGCTTTCAAGAAATAGTGTTAGCTTTCTCGGCCTCCTCTTTCGGTTTTCTTGAAGAATCCTTTTCATTTTCAAGTTGAACCATAGAAAGTGTTTCATCCTTTTTTGGACACCGTCTTTATTATGTTCTATATTCTTAACATCATCATCCTTACGATGTTGACTCTCCCTCAATTCCTCGTAGGATTTGCAATTGTTTTTGTTCCTGTTCTTATTAGAAGGTCAAATAAAGTCAAAAGTCAAGAGCTAGATTTTAGTTGTTAGTAGTGGAATACAACTGTACATTAGTTAGTGGAGTACAGCTGTCAGTCTTCAACTGAGTATAAATAGGTGTCTTGATAAATGTAAAAAGTAAGATAAGAAAATTAATAAAAAAACAATTTATATTTTCAAGATTCTACTCTTCACTCAATACAGACGCATGTCTCTGCAATTGTCAGCTCAACATCATTTCTCAAGAAGTCTTTTGAGTAGCTCAAGAAATCAAACATGGTATCAGAGCCATAGCTTAATGGCGTAAAACTTTTCTTCTTTCCCATTACTATTTTCAAAATCTTTTTTAGTGTCTCAAGATTTTTCTGGTCAAAAGCATGCGAGACAAAGAGTAGTGGTGATATTAAATCTCTGTAAGTTTCAAGAAGTCATTAAAATCTCATAAGCATTCAAGTATTGAAGATATTGATACCGAGTACAAAAGAGAGATGAACATCATGAGGTGATTCTTTCCTTTCTTCTCAGATCCATTTTTTCTCTGTTATCATATTGAAGTCTTTCTGTGTTCAAGAAAATACTCAAAATCATCTGATCATTATTTCAATCATCAAGTATATGTTCTTTTGTTTGCTATTTCATTATCAAATCAATTGAATCATCTTCTCAAATCAATAAATAGTTTTTCTTATCAGTGATCAATTTTCTTCAACTGTGTTAATGTTTTGATTCATGCCAACAACAAGAAGTATGGCAAAATAGATCTAATGTGTGGAATACAAATAATACCTCATCTACAGCAGATTCAACAATCATCAACAATTTCAATCTTCCTTTCACCAATATTTCCAATTTTATTTCAATAAAACTAGATTCATCAAATTACCTTTTGTGGAAAGATCAGTTTGAGTCCATTTTAATTTCTACAGATCTCATCGGCTATGTTAATGGTGAAATAAAAGAACCATCAACAGAAATCCTAATAGATGGTTTACCAGCAACAAATCCTAGATGGATAAACTGGCGAAAACATGATCATTTCATTGTCAGTTGCTTGAAGGCAACCTTTACTTTATCTGTAGCTGGTGATGTGCTTGGTCTATCTTCAGCAAAAGAAATTTGGGAATTTCTAGAGACAATGTTCAAGCGCAGTATGTTGCAAGAAGAGGTATGCTCAAAAACCAAATGAACAACATCAGGAGAGGTAATCAATCTATTCAAGTCTATCTTCAACAAATCAAGAGTATAGCAGATTCTCTGTCTGCTATTGGAGAAAGAATTAGTGAAGCAGATCTTACAGTTCATATTCTAAATGGTCTAGGCAGAGACTATGACAACTTTGTCATATCTGCATATCACAGAGAAGTTCCTTATATGTTTTCTGAGCTCAAGGCAAGGCTTCTAATTCATGAACAATGGTTAGCTGAACAACATCAAAACACAACTGAAATAATGGATACAAAGAACTCTTCGGCTTTCTACAGTAAGAATACATATTCTTGACCAAGAAATGGTAATATACAACAGTTCAGAAGAAATAGATTTACAAGAAATCAACCAGTTTTTCGTACTTCATCATCATCAAATGGATCTAATACTTCAAGTTCAATTCCTATCTTTAATGGAGCTCGTAAATCTCAACAGGATTACTCAACACTTGAGTGTCAGATATGTCGCAAAAAAGGCCATTATGCAAGTCGTTGCTATTTTCGATATACTTCTCCAAAAGGTGGTTCTGGACCGGGATCTGGTGTTACTGCAAATGTGGGTGAGGTGGAGCAAGATTTTACTGGTCTCCATATAAGTGCTACTGACTTAGGTGAGAACAAGTATATTCCTGGTTCACCTCAACCCATATGGATTACAGATACAGGAGCTTCATCACATATGACAAGAGACAGGACTCTGTTGGACCAATCATCTCCTTATGCTGGCAAGGGGAAAGTAATGGTGGGGTCAGGTAATCAACTTCCTATTACTCTACTTGGTAATTCTTTACTGCATACACCAAAAACTAGTTTTAGGATGAACACAGTTTTGTATGTTCCAGAGTTAAAACATAATCTGTTATCTGTTGCTAGTCTGACTAGGGATCATCATTGTTACTTCATTTTTCATCATTCTGGTTATGAGATTCGTAGTATGTCAGATAACTCAATTCTAGCCCAGGGTAAAATGATAAATAATTTGTATCCCATTACCCAAATTTCATCTTCTTCTACATATTCATCCCTAGTGTCATCTTTGGTGTCCTGTTCATCTACTATGTGGCATTCTAGGTTAGGACATCCTTCAGCAAAAATCCTGAAAAAGCTTCATAATGATCAACAAATTAAATCAGTTGAGTCTGCTCAAAATTCTCTCTGTCAACTTTGTCAGCTAGCAAAGAGTAAACGTCTACCTTTTTCTCTATCTTTGTCTCATGCTACTGCACCTCTTGTCCTAATTCACTGTGATCTTTGGGGACCCTCACCTGTGATATCTCGTTCTGGATTTAGATACTATATTGTGTTCATAGATGATTTTAGTAGGTACAACTGGATCTATCCTCTATCAAACAAGTCAGATGCTTTGTCCTGTTTTACTCATTTCAAACAACAGACAGAAAATCAATTTTCAACAAAGATCAAAAGCTTTCAGACTGATGGAGCATCTGAATTAGTTAAGGGTCCTTTTAGGATGTTCCTGGATAAATGTGGTATTGTGGTTAGGATTTCATGCCCCAAGACTCCAGAGCAGAATGGTGTCGCAGAAAGGAAACACCGTCATGTTACTGAGATGGGCAATACTCTTCTGTTTCATGCGTCATTACCAAAAGAATACTGGTATGATGCTTTCCAGACTTCAATTTTTATTATCAATAGAACTCCAACAAAAATCCTTCAATATAAATCACCTTTTCAAACTTTGTTTGGTTACAAACCAGATTATTCTCTTCTCAGAGTTTTTGGATGTGTTTGCTATCCTTTCTTAGGTCAGTCAAGGGTTGATAAGTTGTCACCAAAGTCTGTAAAGTGTATATTTCTTGGATACAGCTCAACACATAAAGGATATAGGTGCTATAATCCAAAGTTGAAGAAAACTCACATCTCTAGAAATGTTGTATTTGATGAGTCATAATTTTATTACACTCAACCTGCTTCTGTTATAGCCTCTAAATGGACTCCTGTGTCTTCTCCATCCGAGTTATCTAACAATTCTGCATAGTTTTCTACTGATCATAGAACTACTGAACCAATAGTAACTAGATCAATGACTGGGAACTCAAAACCAAAGTTTTTGCCTGATCATGTCTCCTTCACAACTGTTAAACATCCTCTTTCTGATATCTACTATTCTTTATTGTCAACAACTACTGAGCCTAAAATTTATAAGTCAGCAGCAAAGTCTCCTGAATGGGTTATGTCTATGAAGGATGAAATAAAGGCTTTAATTGATAATGAAACATGGGAATATGTGCCAGCAGAACCATGGATGAACATCTTAGGGTGTAAGTGGGTTTATAAGGTAAAAGTCAAAGCTGATGGAATAATAGATAGGTATAAATCTAGATTAGTTGCCCAAGGAAATACTCAACTTGAAGGTGTTGACTACTTTGACACATTTAGCCCAGTAGTTAAGTTCACAACTGTTAGAATAGTTCTGACAATTGCTGATACAAAACAGTGGACAGTGAAACAACTAGATATCTCAAATGCTTTTCTTCATGGTACTTTGGATGAGCCTGTTTATATGACCCAACCTCAGGGACTTATACATCCAGACTACCCTTCATATGTGTGTAAGCTGAAGAAGAGTTTGTATGGTTTAAAACAGGCGCCAAGAGTGTGGTTTCATGCCTTTAGTCAGTTCTTACAGAATTATGGGTTTACAAAGTCTGTCTCAGATCATTCAATGTTTATCTACAATAAAAACAATAACATTCTAGTATTGTTAGTATATGTTGATGATATTATTCTAACTGCAAACTCAGATATGGAAATAACTACTCTAATACAGTCTATGAGAATCACTTTTCCTGTGAAGGATCTAGGAGCTTTGAGATATTTTTTGGGCATAGAGGCTGACAGAACTAAGGATGCTTTATTACTGACACAGAGAAAATATACTATAGAATTGCTAAATAAAGCAAACATGGTAGAGTGTAAGTCTTGTCCTACTCCAGTTGCAAAGGCAAATAGGGTTTCTGTTCACACTGGTATATTATTGACTGACCCTGTAGTGTATAGAACTTTAGTAGGGAGTCTGCAGTACTTAACTTTAACAAGACCAGACATATGTTTTGCAGTGAATTATGTGTCACGGTTTATGCAGGCTCCAACAGAGGTTCATATGCAGTTAGTCAAGCGTATATTAAGATATCTAAAAGGAACTCTAGGAGTTGGCATTACTTTAAAAACAGGAAATTTACAGAAGTTGCAGGCTTATTCAGACTCTGACTGGGCTGGTTGTCCAGATACAAGAAGGTCAACATCAGGCTATGTAGTTTTTCTAGGTAACTCTATTATTGCATGGTCATCCAAGAAACAACCAACTGTGTCCAAATCATCAGCAGAGGCAGAGTACAAGTGTATTACAGTTGCTGCAGCAGAGTTGCAATGGGTTTCCTATGTACTAAAAGAACTCAAATTACCTCTGTTAACATCTGTCAATCTGTTCTGTGATAATACTAGTGCAATATCTTTGGCTTCTAATCCAGTTTTTCATGCCAGGTCAAAGCATATAGAGGTACATTATCACGCAGTGCGAGAACTGGTTGTTCAAGGATTTCTGAAGTTATGTCATGTCAACAGTGAGAATCAGCTTGCAGATGTTTTTACAAAGAGTTTGTGTGCACCTGTGTTTAGAAGACTTGTTATGTTCCTGTTTGGAGGGAAAAAAGTGGCACACACCATTGTTCCACCAACATCTGATGGCTCAGACATTACATGAAATAAATAGTTAGACTATTATTGTAACAAACTGTAAAATTTTCATTTTTTGATTTTGAATTCTCAAAAACTTAACAGTTTGAGGGGGTATATTAGAAGGTCAAATAAAGTCAAAAGTCAAGAGCTAGATTTTAGTTGTTAGTAGTGGAATACAGCTGTACATTAGTTAGTGGAGTACAGCTGTCAGTCTTCAACTGAGTATAAATAGGTGTCTTGATAAATGTAAAAAGTAAGATAAGAAATTAATAAAAACAACAATTTATATTTTCAAGATTCTACTCTTCACTCAATACAGACGCATGTCTCTGCAATTGTCAGCTCAACATCATTTCTCAAGAAGTCTTTTGAGTAGCTCAAGAAATCAAACAATTCTTTCTAGGAGCTGGGTTTTGGACAACATCCGGCGCTGATTCTTTTAGCTTGAATTCCTTAACTGCATGCTTACAATCACTAGATTCATGTCCAATAATTTTGCAGTGCTTGCAAAAGGTTAGTCTTCCCAATATCTCAACCTCTTGCTCAAAAGCTTCTTCACCATAAGGTGTAATCAACAAGCTTGTTTTAACTTCTTCAACAAAATCTACATCAACTGGAACACTAGCAAACCGGCCATATTCCTGATTTAGTGTTTTACTGTCAACAATTATTGGTGTCCCAAGGCCTCTGTAGATTCGAGAGAGAATTTCCTCATCCCACATATCAAGAGAAATGCCTGATACCTACACCATGCCAGCGCACAAGAAGTTTTTTGTTTTTCAGGATTATACCTAAAACTCCATGGTTGTATACGTAAAATTTGTTCTTTAATCATCCAAGGACCATCATAACTCACTTTTTTTTTGTCATCCCTATTATCAAGTTTGATAACGAAGAAACCCCTGCGCAAGGGGATGAATTGGCAGCTCGATTTAAGCTTCCATTGATACAGGAGGTCATTCTTTACATCTTCGAAATCTAAGCCCCTAAACTACAGTCTTCCAACCAAATTAAAATGCCACTTACTCGTAGGTATTTCAAAGCAAGGGCGTGGAAGCTTAACTATAGCTTTTCCAGCTTCAATAACCGGTGGCTCATCAAGGCTTTTGACATCAATTTTAGAAACCACATGCGATCTCTTCTTCAAAAGATCAGCGAAGATCTTTCTATTATTCAGATCATCACCAGTTCCTTGTTTCCCATCAGCACTAAGGTTTCCACCATTACCAGAATGAACAACTAACTTGGCTTGACGTTTTCTATTATTAACATCGTTCGATTTAACACCTTTACCTTGTTTAAAAGTATTATTCGATTCTGGATTGTCAGTAGGACTCGACACTAGAATCAAATCCTCAAAAGAGTTATTTACAGCAGCGCCCTGAAGAACTGCGTTCATTTGAGGTTGCCTCATAATAATTTATGTAGGGTTTACAACCTGCTCTATATTAGCTTCAAACGATTTTGGTTTTTCACCTGGATTTGTTTTTGGATTCAAATTTCTTTCAGTGACAACAATATCAGGCGGTATCAAGCTTTGATCCACCATCATGGATCAAAAATAATTCATACTGATGAAACAAGAAGTTGACTTCCGAAACCTAAAAAACTCCTAAAGAACCGGAGCTTTTCTCTCTTAAAGACTCGAATACGATTTGGCTTATCTATCTATCTCTGCCAACCAATCAAAGTCTCCATGTAGAATCCAGGTTAAGCGTGGGAAAAGTATGAAGTATCAAGTTTAATAGCTTTGAAGTATTATATTTTTTTCAAGTCATCTTCCAAGGTTTCATAAAAGATAACCTAAAATCTAAAATAAAACGTGATAAATGTCAAGAGATGCGGAATCTTGTGGTTAATTTTGTTTTTAAATATGATCTTGTGGTCAAGTATTTAGGTCAAGGATTTAGTGTTGGTGTCAAAAAAAATCACGCTTTGGAACCCATTTTATCTTCCATTATAAGACTTGTTTTTCCATTAATGAGATGACATTGAACTTGGAAGATTGAAATCTTCCACTATAAAACTTGATATAAGATACATATAGCGAAGAGCAACATAAACACGGGTCTAGTACTAGTCGCATTTAAATTCAGTTTACACATTATTGGACTATTATGTAGTTTTTACGAGAAACAAGGGCAACGTGTGGGTTTCAAAACCTAAAGACATATGGTTTTGAAACCAAAGTTATTACGTAACTCGTTACGCCATTAAAGTCTTTAGAAAAATAGGCCATGGGTTATAAGTCCAAAGGTGTCACTATCCAACTACATAAATCCCAACAAAACAAATTTGACACAAAAAACTCATTATAAACCAATTGTTTATATTACTCTTGTTTATTATTCAGACCAACTTTATTAACTGCTCACGCCCATCACGCCCACTTAACCACGCACGCCCACCTTCCCTTGATTAACGCCATTATTTTCCTCTTAACTTCTATCGTCTACTATCTCCAAAATCATACCGTTCATCGTTTCAACATCATCAGAGAAAAACACCTGAACCAACATCATCGTCATCATCAATCATATCAAAATCATCACATTAATCTCCCTGAAACAAAAGTCATCATTTAAATCATCATCAACTGTAGAATTTGAGTCGTAATCAACCTAAATTTCTGATTCTAAAACGATTGTAGATCATCAACAGTAGAATTGAGTCTTCTACTTTTAACTCATCATAATCTACTCGAAGTTTCTATTCAATTCTGTCACAGTTTAAACCTAAGAAAAATCACTGAAGATCATTAAACATGGTGAAGAAACAAGACAAGAAGATGAAGAAAAAACTCAATACACCAGTTAAGAAACAAGAATCTACGAAAGGTAAATCGAAGTTTATAGTTTCATCATATTCTGTGATTGTTTATGGTTGAAAATCAAAATGCATTTGGTTAATAAGGTTTCATCATATTCTGCATGTTTATGATTTTTAGTTTCGTGATTTTGGTTTCATCGATGTATTTGGTTAATAAAGTTTCATCTCTTTCGAAATTACAGGTTTCATAGTTAGGTTTCAGTTACATTTTTCTGAAACTAGGTTTCAACGATTTTCATCTGTTTCAACGTTTAGGTTTCATCTGTTTCAACGTTTAGGTTTCATCTGTTTTAACCTAAATTATTGTGTTGGAACCCAAATAGGTTTCATCCTATTCTGTGTGTGGTTGTGACCAACAATGTTGGTGGTTTTTTACTTAATTGGTATTATGATGGAACCCAAAAAGGTTTCATCATATTCTTTGTATGTTTGTGACCAATAATGTTGTTGGTTTTTTATAAATGCATGTTTTGATGGAACCCAAAAAGGTCTCATCATATTCTGTGTATGTTTGTGACCAATAATGTTGGTGGTTTTTTATAAATGCATGTTTTGATGGAACCCAAAAAGGTTTCATCCTAATCTGTGTATGTTTGTGACCAACAACGTTAGTGTTTTTTAGAAAATGCATGTTTTGATGGAACCCAAAAAGGTTTCATCATATTCTTTGTATGTTTGTGACCAATAATGTTGTTGGTTTTTTATAAATGCATGTTTTGATGGAACCCAAAAAGGTTTCATCATATTCTGTGTATGTTTGTGACCAATAATGTTGGTGGTTTTTTATAAATGCATGTTTTGATGGAACCCAAAAAGGTTTCATCCTAATCTGTGTATGTTTGTGACCAACAACGTTGGTGTTTTTTAGAAAATGCATGTTTTGATGGAACCCAAAAAGGTTTCATCCTATTCTGTGTATGCCTGTGACCAACAATGTTGGTGGTTTTTTACTTAATTGGTATTATGATGGAACCCAAAAAGGTTTCATCCTAATCTGTGTATGTTTGAGACCAACAATGTTGGTGTTTTTTAGAAAATGCATGTTTTGATGGAATCCAAAAAGGTTTCATCCTAATCTGTGTATGTTTGTGACCAACAATGTTGATGTTTTTTTACTTGATGCATGTTTTGATGGAAACCAAAAAGGTTTCATCCTATTATGTGTATGGTTGTGACTAAAAAATGTTGGTGTTTTTTTACTTAATGCATGTTTTGATGGAACCCAAAAAGGTTTCATCCTATTATGTTCTGTTTGTGCTAATGGTTTACTTATTCTGTAACAGGAAGAAAAAAAATTCCAGATCCATACAGGTGCTCATTACAACATTTGTGTACAGAGGCACCAAAAATAAAAGCATTGATACAAACTAAAGAAAAACACGGCACTTGTTGCATGTCCATTCTGGCGTTTCTTCAAACCGTTCTTCGATGGTACCCTTCAAGCAGAAAAATTAAAGAAAACGACAAGAGCAGTTCAGATGATCTTAGGGTCATTTTATAGAAGTGTCAAGGGTGATAAACCAGATTGTTTCAAATTGATGAGAGCAAGGAATATGATACTACGGACAACACCTGAACAGTTCGTTGTCATCTTGGTCTACAAATGATGAAGAATGTAGATATACACCAAGATGTTGAGATGAAGAAAAAAGGTGAACATGTTTCAAGTTGAGTATTTTAAATGAGCTAAGAAGATGAGGAAAACTGATATTTTCAGAGCTATGATGGAAACAGCAGCAGATGAAACCAAACTTGAAGACTTCGTCAAGCTATTCATACTCTATCTCTTGGTTTCGATATTTGTCCCAAACAAAGGTGGGCAGAATTTGACATCAAAATAATTGTACCAAGTATTTGAGATGAATAAAGTGTGTTAGCCTGATGTTTTTCATGAAAATCTAATTGAGTCTATAATTAAAGCTGAAGAAGTTGATGATGTATCAGGTTGCGTCATTTACCCACTGGTAAGTTAATTTTTGTTTTTTTTGATTCATAAAATGTTTGTTTTTTATTTTTTCCGAGTTTGATTACTAATTTAAATATTGAATTGTGTATTGTTTTTTACATTATTGGTTTGCTGAGATGACAAACAACACTTTGAGACAAGATGGGAACGAAATATACGCAAGGTTCGCTAGATGGAACCTTGATGAAATAAGCAAGGAAGTGGTGAATAATTTTGATGATCTCTCCAACAAACCAGAAATTTTCTCTAAGGTAAAAGCAACAACAGTTCTTTTTTGTTTATAATTTTTAATGTCTGCACCTTATTCAAGATGAAAAAAGCAAAACTATGGAACCAAAAAAGGTTTCATACTTTATTTAATACCAACTTATTAATCATAAATTTCTTGTATTCCACAGATGAATGTGGGTTACCGTCAGGGATCCTTCATGTTAGAATATAATGAACAAGAAATACGCTTGGTCCAGCGTATAGAGGAAGAGGAAATTTAGTTTGAAGAGTACATAGATGGTGAAGGAAATGAAGAGGAAAATGCAGATGTTGGTGGTGAAACAAATGAAGAGGATAATGAGATGGTTGGTGAAAGAAATGAAGATATTGGTTCTGAAAGAAATGAAGAGATGGTTGGTGAAAGAAATGAAGATATTGGTTGTGAAACAAATGAAGAGACTATTGGTGATAGAAATGAAATGAGTGTTCAAACTGGAAATGAAGATACCACATACAAGGAAAAATATAAGTGGGAAAGAATTTTGATTGACAAGCTTACAAGCGTTGGTAACAATGGGCTTTCGAAAGAAGATCAATCAATTCTCGCAAAATATGATGTTGAAGATAAGTTAGAACTAGAACCAGTGAGGAAGACTTACGTGAGAAAGAAACGTAAGCGAGAAGCAGAAACAGTTTCATACACTGAACAAGATATGGAGGAATTGATAACCAATACTATAAAAATTGTGGATGAAATGGTAGAACAAGATGATGTGAATGTTGAGGTTGAAGAAGATAGAGAACAAAAGTCTGACAATGATGAGGTGATAATTTACTATACTTTGTTTTGTTTTGATTTGATTCGATTTGATTTACTATACTTTGTTTTCTGAAATCAATAAATATTGCAGGTAATGAATATATTTGAAGAAACAGAACAACATGATGCAGTGGAACCTGAAAAGGTTTCAGCTCATGAAGAAGTTCAGGATCAACATGACGCAGTGGA